>SDVV010019771.1:0-13455 GCA_016164225.1 Gammarus roeselii
TCTCAGGCCTTCTTACTAAGCTCTCCTCTCTCACAGGATACTGGATACTTCAGCCCATCTCAGGCCTTCTTACTAAGCTCTCCTCTCTCACAGGATACTGGATACTTCAGCCCATCTCAGGCCTTCTTACTAAGCTCTCCTCTCTCACAGGATTCTGGATACTTCAGCCCATCTCAGGCCTTCTTACTAAGCTCTCCTCCCTCACAGGATACTGGATACTTCAGCCCATCTCAGGCCTTCTTACTAAGCTCTACTCTACATTTTGGTATCGTGCATCCCCAAACATGTTATACCTCTTTACATTTGCGGCGACGAGATCTGATGAACTGAGAGCAGATTCCATTGAGAGATGGGACAATTTTTGGCAAGACGCTTAGGTCAATAAAACCTGACTTTTTGCATAATGAATTCCTCAGCCAACAGTTGTGCGAGTTAGGATAAGACGAAACATACAAACAAACCTGACAATCAGACGCCGACAGCAGGACGACCATCTACAACAATCCCGTGACCCTGCAGTAGGTGGTGACTACGTTATAGGTGGTCATTGATAAGGTCACTCTCTCGTCCCTGAAATTATATGACTTCTTAAGCGCGTACCCCAATGCGGAGCATTTTCCAGATAGTTGTTACCATTTCTCCAATGGCAAACTGTACAGTCATCATTATAAATAATGTTCAACACGTGTCCTGAAACCGTTAACACGCGTGTTGCACACCTAACGATGAAGATACCTTGCTTTCATGTTCAAGTTTAGCGATACGCCGAGCAACAGGGGCGGTCTATCCTCGGTTTACAGTCGGCTGGGTTGTGACGCATTTGATAAGGAGCACAACGTGGTGAAACTCCACGTTGTGGAGCACCATTACAGCCCAGGCACGGCCAAACACTCTACTCGGTCGCGGAGGCTACTTATTACGCGCCTCATCAGGAGTCAAGTTCTACTCTTACATAAAAGAACGATGATGAGACGTGAAGTATAAGTAAGGTTTATGAAAAGAACTCTCGTATCTGATTAATGGTACTACAGAGCTTCCTTTGTCTGGGGCCGAGTTCGCCTCAATTTCAAAAATACAGGGTTAAAGAGTAATCAGATTAGCATTATTAACAAACCAAAACAAAATGAAACAAATTTCGATGATCGGCGCGATACGATAGAATTGGTAAAAATATATCGTGGAAGAAACGAGGATGAACGAATGCGGCCTCGGGGTATCCATGACAGTCAACACCAAATTAATGTATTCATCCGTCCACAGAGACCGCCGGAAAGTTCTGTTTAACAATTCCGAATGATTATCTGTCAATACCGAGGTAACATAAATGTTTGCACCAAAGCAGATCCTTGTTTGTGAATTAGTTCTCACGAGCGTACCAATTACTCAGGTTAAGATTTTATTTACAAATTATTTGTGTAATTGTAGCCAATTGTCATTGGTTTACTTCCAGTTATCCTTTGTCCTATTGACGTTAATACCAACGATTTTATTTTAGTCCCATGAACGGATCGGTAAGAAATCTGAAACACATTTTAATAAACTGTCAAGCTTTACTTGCGTACGTAACATGATTTTTTTTTGTAGCTCCATTTTATTCAATAAATAATGACATACCTAAGGAAGCTTACCGACTAAATCTTGGTCGAGATGACGAGACTGACAATTTGAGCCACTTGGAAGAAACAGGATCCCATGGTGGAATCCATTATTAAAAAATTATCCAGAAAGTTAGGCCTGTGTTCCATTTCTTCATCAGTCTTACCCTTGACTGTTGTTCCCATGTCTACATAAATATCAGAAGCAGCTCTGGGTATCGTTTTAGGGATAGTTTTGTTCTTTTCATCAGATAGGATGCAGATGAACTGGTGCACAGCGGTTCGTATGTGGTGTATAATAATAATTTAGGAACATGAAATCGTCGTAAATTGTACTTCATACAAAGTTTACTATAGAGAAATAACATAGGAATGCAGGTGAAGGCCTACAGCTATTCCCCGCTAGCTTGGAAGGGCAGCAGATGTGAATGATATTAATTTTGATTGATCTGCTTTGGTAGGAGAGCCAGCAATGAGTAGTGTTTTCGCTGCTGCTGCAACACTACTCATTGCTCAGGTGATTGTATATCAAGGAACGAAGATGGATAACCAGTCGCATTTTGACCACGATGTTCAATTTCATAAAGGATGCTGACCAGTGGGAGAATTGAATATGTATGTTATCTCCTTAGTCACGTTTTACTTTAATATGGTTGCTCATAATTTCCTCTTCAAACGCCATCAGCGCCTCCGGTAATTTAAAGGTAAATTTTAATGTATCATAGGCCGCGTCTATTACACAAATGTCTAACATATTTTTGACAGGTTTGCACATGTATCAGCGCGTTTAGAGAAAACATCAGTGCCACGATATTTGATGACGCAGTCTACAGAATCAACAGCTCTTTTTCTCCTTTTCTTTTAATTTGGTGTATAAATTCACTGTCTCATTTAACAGCCCTCTGTCACGTGATCGTTAGCTGTCCTAGTCCCTTTTCTTGTCCAGTCGCAAATGAATATGAGGAACATGGCTTTGGGGCGTTGTCTTTGATTTCAAAAGGCAGACTCTTGACAGTCTGATGCATTCCATTAATTATTTTGCTCACACATTTGCATCAATATTTAATGGAATGCCATCGTAACTGTTGCGCATAGCGAATTAATTGTTCTCAGGAGGGGTGCAGCAAACCCTGCGTGTTTCCAACACCGTCTTCGTTGATGTCTGACCGGGGAGCGTTACTCGGAAGATTGATGCAGGGCGGTCATTTGTTGGAAGGCTCCACATACAATGGTATGTGTGAGAGAAAATATACCTCAATGATGGTGGTATGAAAATACTCGATTATACCGATAAAAAAAAATTTAACCGTGACAAGACAACACGTGCAAAATTAAATACCATGCCAGGGAAGGCGTAGGTAGATATAACTGGTTAATTTTTAAACAACGGGATGGTTGAGCTCTGACAGCGTTTACATTTTTTTATAGGAAATATATCTCACATTCACAACTGACGTTGTTTCGGTCAAACGTGAGAGCAACCTAGTTTCAAATTAGGAATTGAAACCTGATGGCCCAGTAGGTGGCAGAGCAGCCGGGTGTGCATCAGCGAATAACAAAAATGATCAATAAAACTAAGGTCATTAAAAACTGAAACTAGAATTAGCAAGTGGCATCAAATGTTAGGCTAAATGAAATCGACTGACCATTTTATAACGCAACATATTTTGAGCTGCACCCACCATGAACTATATGACATGATATGCAGTTAATTGAAAAAATTCCATAAATTGATACAATGTATGGTTAATGTAAGACCAAACACGACGATGTCCAGATGTATATAAGTACAACGTTTCATTATATAAGTAAAAGGTTTCATTTTTTAATAAGAACCGATTGATATTTGAATCGTTTAATCTCAGAAATGCGTGAGAAAAAAGCTTTGGTAATACAGCGATTCTGATTTGGCGGCATTCGGAGTGGACCGAATGTTCACATTTGGTTCTATCTTGGGTGGTATAATTGTCCACATAAACATATCTCTGCATTGTAAAGGAAGAATTCAGAGTTCATCAAGGAAACAGTTGGTTGAAATGCTCCAGGGAAATGTCAACAAAACCTTGCAAGCTCAATTCTCAGGGTCTTTTATTTATTTTTCATCACCTCTTGATATCATGATGTCTATTGATATCATGATGTTTATTGATATCATGATGCCTCGTCGACAGTGATAAGTTTTGGAAATTCAAGAGAAGGATAAAAAAATATATTGATAGTAAGATATAACTCTAAGCGACTGATTGTGATAGTAAGGTTGCAAATGTTAGCCGCTCAGAAAATAACGAAGTAGTTATCTGCCTTCATCCAATTGGCGGAAGTTGGGGTTAATGGGTTGATGATTCCTACAGAGCAGTATGCGCTGCTTATTTCGATATATTTACATAAATTCTATTGCTCATTGTTGAACAATAATTTCTAGATGAAACGCACTAGCTAATCACATGAAAACTCAGACGTGTTTATTCCTCAAAGCTCTCCTCAAGAAAACTAGATAAACGCAGACAAACTGGCTAATGGCGGGATTGGATCGAGTCAATTTGCCGGAAGCATTTCAAAGAATGCCGATCGAATTCACCCTTTCGAATGGAATCTTCTCTCCGATAGCCTTCAAAGAGACGAAGCAATCTGGACTCGGCTTTCGTCTCACCGTTGACAAACTCTGCAGGGACGAACAGCTTCGAAGTTAACACCTTCCGGACTGTCGGTGACAATGGTGGTCCCTGTCTGGGTTAGTGAACGTGTGGCAGAAGTGCTTGGTCGATGTAGAACAAACTGCATTGAATTCACCGGATGTTAAATAACCAGCATAATTAAAGTGAGCGGATTTATTTATCTGTGGAGCTACATTTCCAGAGTTCAGATAATTCAACAAAACATTTCCGAAGGTGAAAATGTTCTCTCATAAGATGAGAATGAAAGAACTGCATCTTGATTTTGCACACTCCTAACATAACTAACTGAGACATCATTGCCTTTGGGTAAAGTGTTATCAGGGAGATAATCGACAACAGGATCAATTTCAACCGTCGCAATGCATTCAAAATTTGAAAGATTTGACAAGGCTCTACACCTCGCTCCTTTAATCCTGATTAGATGGAAAACCGATATTTTTTACCGAATTACAGTCGTATCTCATTGTTGCACTCTCAAAATATGGCATAACAGGATAGATGACGATGCCTGGAAGCTATTTTGAGGTAACTCGTTTATAGCTGAAAAATAAATGAATTGCAGGCCCCATTTCACTCATGTCCAAAACTTAATCGACGCTTTACACCATATTTTGGCTTAGCACCTTTTACCCTATTTGGCACGCGTGGTGTTTAAAATTCTACATAAAAAAATACCCGCTCATATCTCTTCAATTTGCTATTATATGATGCTCTCCTTCAAGCTATTCTTCAATGCAATGATTATTTATATGATCGTTCAATAAAGTGTCAAAAAATGTTTAGTACTTTGTCTGCAAATAGCATAATTACATACTTTCACATGAGCGTCGGCGCCCATTCAGACGACACGGTCAAGACCGGACGTGGGTTTTGTGTGGGACTGACTGTCGTACAAAGAAGTTATGTTGATGAGTGCGAGCTCACCCTGATACGCCACGTGGCAAACGTCCCAGTAAAACATTTACTATCGGGCATATTATTTTTATTTCCTTCGCAAAATCTTATCGATTGACTATACTACAAGCAAAAGATTGAAAGTCAGGTACCTAGTCATAACAGTTGATCAGCAATTAATCAATGAAAACTCCTAATTTAAAAAAACCTACAAAAGCAGCAACGCGGGACTCCGTCGAGACGTCTCGTGGCGTGCCTAATAGGGTAATGGTGAGTGTCAAAAATATAACCAAAATAAATTCCACTCATTGTTCGAAACTGATGCTCCAAGTCTTCTGCTTCCTTCGAATCAAATTTTCATTACTATTTTTACGTATCATGACCTGCCGAACCGCGATAATATTGGAGATATCAGTACCAAGTTTGCATCAACTGATATCGTTTTCTTCGTGTAGCATGAAGCCCTCCTTTATCAAACTCTTCTTAGATTGCATGCCGACTCCTTCCTCATTCCCTGCTAATCTTCATTATGTATACATCGTAGTTGAAACAAAACACTCGTTCTCGATGCTTCGGTCTGGCAGTCGCACTGCAACGTATTGATTGTGTTAGCAGATATTATAAAAAACGTAATACATTTAGAGGTTCAAGATGTAATTTATACAAACATTGTTTTTGCCTCACAAGAAACATGACATGGTATTAAGAAAATGGTCTTCCTCCCCTATAACTGATGATATTGCTTCTGATTAATGCGAGCTTGAGAAAACTGTATAATCAGACGATCTTAGTCAAATATGTTAGAGAGCTGGGGAAGTAGCTTGTTTCCAGAAAACTCATTAGTAATGTATGCAGAGTACTTAATAGTCGCAGTATCGTATCACAATACAGTAGAACAGCCATCTTGGCTTATCTGGTCAAGATGACTGCAATATGCGAAGTACTCGATCATTGAGTTGAAATTGATGAGATGACTTGGCGTTGGTGCTGCTCGGCCCGACCACTCTATTGAGTTTAATGGACTTCACTCGCAGGATAGTTAGATTTATTTAACGATTACGGCCTCTGACGAAACTTGCCGGCCACTCTAGTATCATCGCTGTTTCGGTACAGGCATCCTCTACTCCGCTGCCTTGGAGAACCATTATCCAAAGTTTTAGAGGCACTGCCAGGATCCCTAACGTACCAGATGCTTCCAAATATTTGGCTGCTGTTAACAATATTGCACGGTAAACAACCGTAATATAGACACATGATACGGCTACCCATTTCTGGAGACCCTCCCAGAAACTTGAATAACTAGCTGCATCAAAGAGTGTTCTGTTCTTCAAGATATTGTTCTGTGATCCATACTTGAAACATGCTCTAATTTGTCCATTATGAATTTGGATATTGAGCCACCCTTCTGACAATAATTTAAATACGAAAATTTAGTTTAAGACTTGATTCCCATAAATTTTTATATGCGAGTATCTGAATTGTTTAAACTCTGTCTTTCAGTTTGATTTATTTCGCGTCAATGGAATTTCTGAAATTAACGCGGGATTTGCACAAGGAAAACGCGTGTCTTTAGAGTCTAGAGTATATTAGAGTATAGCAAAAGGGTACTGATCAGCAGGTTGCCGGGAAAAAAAATATTTTGAAGCATTTCAATCACAGTTTTTCCCTCAACTAGATGTTTAAAAGCTACGATGACCATGATAGGCGAACGAAATTTATTCATATGAAGCTTATATTCATGAAATAATCAAAGACATCCGAAAACAATGAATTTGTAATGATAGTAAACACGAGGAACAAGTCGCCAGCTATTATGGGAGTGAAGAAAAGCCTAACACTGTTTGTGGCGTCCACAATCGATGGTTATGGCTCAAACACTCATAAATAATTTCGTGGAAAATGAAATAAATTCATACACTGGCAGTTTTTTTAAATAATTCCATAAAAATAGAAACAATCTCGGGAACATTGGTAATGATTTTTTCTATTCACAGATACATATGGGAAGTCCCTCCGAATCAAGTTCTTATTTATTTATTCTAGCTTGATGGATAATATTTTGACCACACTGAGATTCAACGGAAAAGCAAGCAGCTTGAATTTTTTCAAACGACACGACGAGTTCATTCTGGGACATAGCGTGGGACGATAGCTCGTGTTCCGAATAATAAGAATTTTAGTTCAAGCCGATGTCCATGATTTTGTGATACTTTTCTGAAGTGATATCATCTCGGAGAGAGCAGCATCTGTCAGTCCAAACAAGACGATTCAAATCTCCAGTAGAACGAACAAACTAACGCTTCTCTTTGAAGGGTCATAAATGCCAGGGAGAGATCACGAAATATCTGTTCAACAATATTAGTTGATGGGAGGATCGAAAAAGAATAAGATAGGCATGTGAACAGGCAATTTACCGTCATGACGGAGTCGATATAGTTGGTTCAGATCAGGCCAATGCGACTGGCTCCATGATTATAAATGTGGGAGAGCCTGGATACCACGGGGACATACACCATCGACGAATAACTTTTCACAGACACAAAGTCATGATAGATTGATTGATATTACAATATCAGGAAGAGAAAAAAAGCCCAACACATCATCAGCAGCCTGTAAAGCAAACTAAACCAATTTGCCTGGTCAGGAGATCGGAAAACAGCCCCAACATTCATGAAGAATTGCAGGAGAGGGCCACCTTCACGGAGCAAACCTCACAAATACTGCTGGCAAGAGGTTTGTTCTAACTCCTCCTCCATCCCACTTTTCCGAAACAAACGAATGATACTCTAGTAACCATCAATGCCAAAGTATAACGTGCGGAAAAAACAAATTTACGAGAAGACGATGATACTAACCTCATCAAATAGAACACAGAAAAGATAGTAGTTTCCAAATCGATAACATTTCCCTTGATTTTGAATTGAAAGAAGCAGTTACATCATTTTCGCTGTGCTAAATTATTTGTCAAAATAATTTGGACCGCGAGATCATTTGTCAAATAAAATCAATCAAAACATATAGGTGACAAACAACATATATGTATGACCTAATGGGGTTGATGATGGGCTGGAATACTAGATGAATTTGAGTTACTCAACCTGACATTTATGTCCGAATATGTAGATCTCAACATTTTTATACATTTATAATAGCCAATTTTTCTTAGTATACGATGAAATACAAATTTCTGTACATACCTTCAGCAGAAGGCTGTAACGGGAATTTATTTGTTACATTATACCCTGCTATGTCCAACTATTTCGACAGTTTGGCGGCAATTTTGTGCCCATGGAAAAAAAAATTTTTTTATCTCATGGAGTCCGTAATTCAGAATTACGAACAGAAGTGAAGCGTTCCGCCTCGTTACGCTATCTGGATTTGGGGCGGCCTTTCCTTACAGTCGAGGTTTCTTAATCTTAACTGTCGCGAGTTAATTAAGATTGATTGGTGAACTTCGACCATGAAAGAATTCACATATAAGGTTAAATGGATGATGGAAAAGCTAGACGAAAAGGGCACATAGCGAGATTTATATTACAATCGTGAAATATTCGCTTTTTACTCAGTGTACTTGTTCGAAAACTGTTTTTATAGCTTACTATTGTCGCTCCCAGGCGATTTTGAAATTCATGAACGTAAAGTAAAAGCACTTTTATGACTGAATTTGTGTTTTTACCTGGTCAGTCATAGCATCTTCTCAGTGACATTAGGAATGTAAAATATGCATATAATTCTTGCCTTTTTGTCTCACATTAATGGTTGTTGAACATGCATGAGACAATAATGTTTATGCACATGATTAAAAAACAATCAACTTAGCCCAATGAAAGTTCCACCAACAAATTATTTCAGCACTTTTTGGAACAATTATTTAATACCGACAAGCTATGTCTGTCCAATCGAGGACAAAATAAAAATTAAGTTGCTATAATGTCGCCTAATTGTTCAGGGGGTCATAGTTAATCTTTTCAGGTTTCAAGGCCTGCATCGGCGGAACGGTTTTGTATCGAGGGACCTCAGCGTTGCTTGACTAACTTACCAATTCATTCACAGGCTGCTCGTCTATTCAGAAAATGCTAGCCGACATTGCACCACAGCAGTGAATCAGTTGCGGACCAGTTATTTCATATTTGCTGCGACACGGCGTTAGCAAATATGATAATTGGCTATAATATACTACTCATGGGTTAACAAAAAACACAGTCAATTATTAAATGGTATGAATGCTCCGTGTGTAAAGATATTGTGTGCCAACTCATGGCAAAGTAAATATTCTATTAAGCACAACATGTAATGTGACAGTTAAATACTTCGATAATGACAACGATCAAATTCAAGATTCTGTAGCAGAAGATTTTCTGATGTCCCTGCATGGAGATCGATCGTTTTAAATCAAGTTTATGCATATTTCGTGCATAAAAACATGTAACCTCTAAGCAGGGATAGCGGGAACAGAACGTTAAAGGCCCCATTTATTGCGCCTGCAGTTCATGCCGTCTCATTATGGAACACTAGTTGTACATCACGAATGAACAGGCGCGGTATTCAAACAAACACTAGGATATTATTTGTCAGCATTGTAATGCCAAAACAAACAAAAAATACTCCTAGTGTATTGTGTTGTGGTTGTGTTTAGCAGAAATTCGGTAGTATCTCTTGTGCACACTTCGGTAGTATCTCTTAGGAATTGTTTGTATGCACACCACGGTAGTATCTCTTAGGAATTGTTCATATGCACACTACGGTAGTATCTCCTAGGAATTGCTCGTATGCACACAACGGTAGTATCTCTTAGGAATTGTTCGTATGCACACTACGGTAGGATCTCTTGGGAATTGATCGTATGCACACAACGGTAGTATCTCTTAGGAGTTGTTCGTATGCACACTACGGTAGTATCTCTTAGGAATTGTTCGTATGCACACTACGGTAGTATCACTTAGGAATTGTTCGTACGCACACTACGGTAGTATCTCTTTGGAATTGTTCCTTTGCACACTACGGTAATATCTCTTTGGAATTGTTCTCTCTGCACACTACGGTAGTATCTCTTTGAAATTGTTCCTATGCACACTACGGTAGTGTCTTTTTGGAGTTGTTCCTAAGCACACTACGGTGCTGTTTCTTTGGAATTCTTTCATCATAGGAGGTAGAATTTATTTTCCTTATCCCATCGAGCTTGTGCGATTTCCTGAAAAAGCTTCCTGTGGACAGCAGCGACAAGAGAGGGGGGGGGAGGAATTGAAGATCCCACCAGCTTTAGTGTTGGAAAGAAAAGCGTTTTCTTGCAGTCTGAAGCTGGTCAGTATTTTTTTATGATTTGAGATTCCTATATACTTGTTAAATTTATGAAAGGGGGAACAGATCAATACATCTTCGGTGAATCAAACATCTTGATAAGTCCAGAATAAATAGTATATTTATATTTTAAAAAATACTCAATATTTGTACCTGAAGTAATTTTTAGTATCAACATTTAGTCATCTTTACTGAAGCCTTGAAATCTGCAGCGAGCAGGACGCCTGCAACTCAACTTCAGCCCCGCTGCTGATCTAGAGTCTAGGTCCCACATTAATGTTCATTGAGCCAGCTAACACGTACAATAGGGAATTAAAGTAGGTTTGCTTATAAAGATTGACATGAATGATACACGTTTTACACCATGTATAAAATGTCAGCGGATCTTTCATAAATCCCATATTAATTGACACAACGTGAGTCAAGTATCGATTGATTTTCCTTCATAGACTAACCATTCACTAATTTGCATTCCCCCACTGGAGAAGAAATAATTTCCGTTAATATTCTACCAATAACATATTGGAAAATTATCTACACTGGGTTCAATTTGAATTAATTACAGTTATGGCATTTATATCCAGACGCTGCTTCTGAACGCTTTATCCAAGCCAAATTGGATATTATGAAGTTTTTAACGTACATCGTAATTTGATACAGTAACATTTCTGTAAATATTTATTTGTTAGCGATTTTTTTATCATCTGCACCAACGCCTGAAGTTTGACCGATGGCATCTTACCATTTAATTAAGTTCAATGAACCGCTTTCAAGGCTGAACAAAAATCAACTGCTCAAGTGTAACTTACCAGTAATAGGACGAACTCAGTGATGATGATATATGATTACTTCACCGGAACATTGCTCTTTGTGAAAATGAACACTCGTAGGGCGCGAAGATCATCAATCCCGAGAGGCTCGCACACCAACCTGAACAAAAACAGCGACTTTCTCGCAGGTAAAATAATTCAGATTCTGCAACTGCGGCACGTATGCGCGATGGTGCATACAGGAATAACACTTGAGCAAGAGTTAGGATTCATCATTAGTTATACTAACGGTCATCGCTTCTGTGCTCTTATATCAATATAGAGAAGTGATTAATTACAAAGAAAAGCGGCCGGTTCAGTTGATGGAAAGTGTCCTGATGAACGGAGGAGGTGATGAGAGTATTTTGATGAGTAACTGAATGATGATGCTAGGGAGGCTGACACTGTTGTTGTGGGCAGTGGTGCATGGATGCCGAGGAAGAGTGTGGCTTCAGGAGTGTTAGAGGGCGAGCCAATCAGATTTGTGCAATGAGACGAGTCTGTGAAAGGTTCATTGCAAACGAAAAGATTTTGTTCTGGGGCCTCATCGATCTGAAGATGGCATACGCATTGGAGGGTCCTGCTTTGTCTGAAGTGGGCGGGAATCTGTTAAAAGCGGTTCATAGTTTGCATGTTATCAGCAGAGCATGTGTTAGGGTGGGGATCGAGCTGAGTGTTTGGTTCACAATGAAAGAGAATTGAGTCAAGTCAACTTTATGTCTCCCATTCTGTCCAATCTCTATATAGAGGGAGTGGTCAGGGAGGTGAACGCGAGTGTATTGGATCTTAGCTCAGAGCTGTATTGAGCAAACGGGCGAAGTTGGACGGTAAATTATTTACTATTTGAGGGTGATACGGCATTGGTTGAAGATACTGAAGAGAAGTTTTGTAGCCTCGTGTCGGAGTTTGACAGACTGTGTTAGAGGAGGAATCTGCGAGGTAACGTGGGCAAAATGGATGTAATGATATGATCGAGGAATGTCGAAACGAGCAGAACTAGTGTGGTCCGACAAGGAGAGTAATTGAAGGGGTCGCTTTCCCTGGCGCTAAATCCTTTTATAGCTAACGTCATATCAGCCCCTTTCATCTCCGCCAACTGCCTTATCAGCCACAAGTTGTTCCGACTACCTACCTACGGTACCATTTTTTACCAGCGAACATTCATAGCGTTCCTCAGTCACACCAGCCACTGTCATATCCGCCAGTGACATTCTGGCGAAAATCTGTTTCAGCCCACGTCAGAATCAGCCACCAGTCGTACCATTTTACCGGTTATCACTTTATTGAAACTTTTCCTGCCCAACCTGGCGTCCGATACGAATTCAAAGTGTTGCAAATACTGTAACGATGCGCACGCGTTTCCTAGAATGAAATGATGAACAATTCTTGACTCATGATCAGCTTGGTGACAATACTGAATAGGGTACAATGACTAGAATAGGACTCGGTTATAAGTAGTGCTCATTTACGTCGTTCCTAAATTGCAGCAATTAGAGTGGCGCAGTTCCCTGCTATCTTAACGACACAAGTTTTTGCAAGCCGCCCCTCACGGCTTACTAAAGGTAAGGTTTAGAGGACTTTGAGGACATATCTTTCTGAAGTTGAAGCAGAATCGTTCTCTTGGGACCACGGCTGGTGCAAGCTACTGCAACTCGGGTTTGTCTTCGTGAATCTCATTTGTTCGAGGCGCTAGAATATATTACTCGTACTCGTATTACTCGTGTTACTCTTACTCAAATGTATGACGTTCCGCACATATTAGCCCGCTTTTGATTTTAGAATAGATTAGATTAGATTATGGGGTTCATCTCTACCGGAGCTACTGATCGTACTTAGGAAAGATAAGTTCATTGACTGACATGAAACAATTAGCTATGATCGAATTTCCCTTTATTGTTTATTATATTATGAGAATGTGCCATTAAGCCGACAGCAAGGGGACGGGCACCTGACCGAGGGAACAATATTAAGACTAATATATTTTCATCTGTAACAACCGGCAGACAAGCAAAAAAAACTAAACAAATCATATTGCATTTCGATATCACCTTTCACAGTTGTATCCGTTAACAAGTCATCGTTGACTCTGTGCAGATTTACTTCACCGTTAATACATTTTATTTGTATATATCTGTTATATTGTGAAAGTGGAAAGCAAAATATTTTCCTCCTTTCTATTATTTT
>SDVV010019772.1:0-13455 GCA_016164225.1 Gammarus roeselii
TCGTCCAGAGCACGTCATTGGGTCACCTCTGCCCTCTCGTCCAGAGCACGTCATTGGGTCACCTCTGCCCTCTCGTCCAGAGCACGTCATTGGGTCACTTCTGCCCTCTCTTCCACAGCACGTCAGTGTGTCACCTTTGCCCTCTCGTCCAGAGCACGTCATTGGGTCACCTCTGCCCTTTCTTCCACAGCACGTCATTGGGTCACCTCTGCCCTCTCGTCCAGAGCACGTCAGTGTGTTACCTCTGCCCTCGTACATCGCACGTCAGTGTGTTACCTCTGCCCTCTCGTCCAAAGTACGTCAGTGTGTTCCCTCTGCCCTATCGCCCATAGCACGTCAGTGTGTTACCTCTGCCCTCTCGTCCATAGCACGTCAGTGTGTTCCCTCTGCCCTCACGCCCATAACACGTCAGTATGTTACCTCTGCCCTCTCGTCCATAGCACGTCAGTGTGTTACCTCTGCCCTCTCGTCCATAGCACGTCAGTGTGTTACCTCTGCCCTCTCGTCCATAGCACGTCTGTGCGTTACCTCTGCCCTCTCGTCCAAAGCACGTCAGTGTGTCACCTCTGCCCCTTTTTCCAGAGCACGTCAGCGTGTTACCTCTGCCATCACTTCCAAAGCACGTCAATGTGACACCTTTGCCCTCTTTTCCCGAGCACGTCAGCGTGTTACCTCTGCCATCTCTTCCAAAGCACGTCAGTGTGACACTTTTGCCTTTTCTTCCAGAGCACGTCAGCGTGTTACTTCTGCCATCTTTTCCAAAGCACGTCAGTGTGTTACCTTTTCCCTCTCTTCCGGAGCACGTCATTGGGCCACTTCTGCCTTTTCTTTCACAGCACATCAGTTTGTTGCCTCTGCCATTTATTCCACAGCACATCAGTGTGTCACATCTGCTCTCTCTTCCACAGCATTGTTAGTGCGTCATCTCGGCCTTTTCTACGACAGCACGTTAGTGTGTAACCTCTGCCCTCTATTCCGCAGCATGTCAATGTGTCACCTCAGCCCTTTCTTCTACAGCACATCAGTATGTCACCTCTGCCCTTTCTTCCACAGCACGTCAATGTGTCACCTCAGCCCTTTCTTCTACAGCACGTCAGTATGTCACCTCTGCCCTTTCTTCCACAGCACGTCAATGTGTCACCTCAGCCCTTTCTTCTACAGCACATCAGTATGTCACCTCTGCCCTTTCTTCTACAGCACGTCAATGTGTCACCTCTGCCCTTTCTTCCACAGCTCGTCAATGTGTCACCTCTGCCCTTTCTTCTACAGCACGTCAATGTGTCACCTCTGCCCTTTCTTCCACAGCACGTCAATGTATCACCTCAGGTGACGTCTCTAGATCGATGCCTATTTTTGATCTTTCTCGAGCCGTCAAATGTAAAACAGGCGAGAGGAGCTGGTGGCCTTACTTTAAAGGCGCCAGTTAAAGATGCCCTACATTGAGACTAGCAACAGCTCAGCGATGAGTCGCCACGTGGACGCGTCTCGGACCCCTGGCCATCTGGCGGTCAATAATGTCTTAGCGTGATGCAAACCAAGATGAAAATTTTATTCTTGGCAGGTTGCGTCTGATAAATGGTTAATTTTATTGAATTATTGCTTATGATACATGTATTAAATGTATATTTCAGTGACTATAAGGTAACCGATACTACTTGGTTTGACAATTTGATAATGATGTGATGGGTTTGGATTTTGAGATGACTGCTTAACCGACCTTGAAATGTCATTAGAGATAATGGTCGCTGAAATGACTATTATTTTTATGAACAGCAACAGAATTATTTCAGAAGGTTGCTCCTTGACCGACAAGGTTCGGAATGCGTAACTTTTTGAGTTACCAACGGTTATCAAATTATTAGATTTGACTTGATGGGAAATGGAAAGTCAAACGAGTCTTGAACTTCAAATTGTCGAGTTTGCTTCTGTAGAAAGAAAAGGGAATAAATAGAAAGAAAATAATATGAATTAGATAGAGAGAGTGGGATGGGCTGTGAACAAATTTATGACAGAAAGGTTGGGACGAGCGTAGCACATTCATTAGTTGTGTGAATTACAGCGAGGCTTCTACCCCAGCCTCCGTTAATAGGTATCCTTTATTTCACCCACAACATCATTGAACTGATCATATAACATCGAATGACCGGCCAGAATGCTGCACTCGAAGACATGGGGGCTCGAACTTGCATCATTCCGCTTCCTACGGCAGCCTATTGAGACTCAAGGCCAATACCAAGCCCCTTCGTCATCAAGCCGGTGGTGGGAAGTAGATAGGAGCTTCCACAGCAGAAACTCCTTCGCAAAACCCACCGTGGGTCGATGAGGTGACAGCAAGAGTCGTTTGGATCATTGGCCCACTAACAGGGTGGAGAGGAAGGTGGGGTCGTCGTGCCCTGTCGAGAGGCAGGGACAGAGTGAGCAAATGGATAAGGATGGGGGTTTAAAGCAGCCCTAGGCGGGGGCATAGGGCGAAATATCGACCAGGTGCGCGGCCCGTCAGAGACAGGTGGACGGAGAGGGAGGGGGATGAGGAAATAGGGAGTAGGGATGCGACAGGGAGTAAGGATGTGGGAAGAGAGATGATAGGAAACGGATAGGGAGTAACTACAAAAATAATTGCGAACAAAGAAGCGGAAAAGGGATACTAGAAGAATTTGAGTAGGGGACGCTAAAAACGGGAGAAATTAAGGAGCAGGAGCTCGGAAAGATGAAGTAGATAAACACCGACTGGGAAAGAGAAGTAACTACAGAAAAAGGTAGGATTACGAATGAAAAGCAATGGGATTTGTGATGAAGGGTGGAAATGAGAGGGGAGACACATTGAATGAAATCGAGATGAAGAAACAGTATAACAAAATGCTACGAAGATCACAACGGGAGAGGCCAAATAAAGGAAATACAGAGAACAGTACAAAATATATTTTTGGACAGAAATGTGGATTGAAACAGAGGTCATCGTGAAATAGACAAAGTAAACGAAATGCAAAAAAAAAGTGTTGTGACTATTGTTCCTGTTAAATATTTGTCCGTTTACGTCTATCCATCCATACCTTTAGAGATGGATTGGCGCAACGCCAATTCAAAGTGGGCGGAAGAAGAATGGCAGTTACTAGTTACTCGTACAAGGCAAGTCATGGTACAGTTGATGACAAGAGGTACTAGCTAGTTTGTCCAAGGCTAGTCATGGTACTGTTGATGGTAAGAGGCAGTAGCTAGTTTGAACAAGGCTGATCATGGCTGGTACTAGCTGTATCAGCTAGTTTGTAGAAGGCTAGTTATGGTACTGTTGATGGTAAGAGGTACCAACTAGTTTGTGTGAGGCTAGTTATGGTACTGTTGATGGTAAGTGGTACCAGATAGTTTGAACAAGGCTAGTCATGGTACAGTTGATGATAAGCGGCACCAGCTAGTCTCATGAGGATATCCAGCAAACATTGATATGTCTTGCTAGTGTGGCTTTTCCATAGCACAAGTCGGCGTACGGCGTATGATGTCAATCTGACGTCGTGTCAATGTCGTCCAGACATCGGCATTCCCCTGCTGGCAGGTCATCAACAGAACTCTGGCGATTTCAAATCTGAAATCGGATATTGGTAAGACGTCACCAATACGAAATTGTTCCGAAAATTACAATGAGTCATCGGTACGATGTTACCGATTGCCATTGGTTCAAAATTGGACACGTGGCGGCACAATGTCATCAAATCGCCCTTGTTTCGACATTGTAATGAGGTTTCGGCATGACATCAATTGGCCATTGGTTCGACTTCGAGAGTGACATATCAGTAGGACGTCATCCAATAGTTAGTTATTTGAGATCGTAAGTGACGTATCGTCCCGACATCATCAACTAGCTATTGGTTCAACATCATCAACTAGATATTGGTTCAACATCAACAACTAGCTATGGGTTCAACATCATCAACTAGCTATTGGTTCAACATCATCAACTAGCTATGGGTTCAACATCATCAACTAGCTATTGGTTCAACATCATCAACTAGCTATTGGTTCAACATCATCAACTAGCTACTGGTTCAACATCATCAACTAGCTATTGGTTCAACATCATCAACTAGCTATTGGAACATCATCAACTAGCTATTGGTTCAACATCATCAACTAGCTATTGGTTCAACATCATCAACTAGCTATTGGTTCAACATCATCAACTAGCTATTGGTTCAACATCATCAACTAGCTATTGGTTCAACATCATCAACTAGCTATTGGTTCAACATCATCAACTAGCTATTGGTTCAACATCATCAACTAGCTATTGGTTCAACATCATCAACTAGCTATTGGCTCAGCATCATCAACTAGCTATTGGTTCAACATCATCAACTAGCTATTGGTTCAACATCATCAACTAGCTATTGGTTAAACATCATCAATTAGCTATTGGTTCAACATCATCAACTAGCTATTGGTTCAACATCATCAACTAGCTATTGGTTCAACATCATCAACTAGCTATTGGTTCAACATCATCAACTAGCTATTGGTTAAACATCATCAACTAGCTATTGGTTCAACATCATCAACTAGCTATTGGTTCAACATCATCAACTAGTTATTGGTTCAACTAGCTATGGGTTAGTTAACAAGCTATTGGCTCAACATCAACAAGAAAATATTGGCAAAACGTTACCAATTTGCTATTGATTCGACATCGAACTTGAGAAGTGCACGATGTTGCCCAATCTCTAATGCGGATGAAGTGATTGGCGTGACGTCATCATTTAGACATTCGTCTACTCGGATCCGAAACGCATTAATAAACAGGATCGATTTCGATTTAATGAACTCATAGCACTAAACTGAGTTATTGGTTATCGCTTGTGTTACCTACCGGTTAATTTTGTTACCGGACCAAGCTCATACAATTCAGCAGTATAATGTATTGGTACAGTAATCAGCAGTATAATGTATAATTAGAGCTATGTGGTAGTAGTAGTTGCTTCCGTTTTCCACCGCAATCCCAAAGCGAAGTTAATGCAGACTCCCCCGTAGGGCAATTGAAGAGTGGCAAAGTAGGTGCAGCGTAGATTATGAGTAGGTTCAACGTAGATTCAGAGTAGGTTCAACGTAGACACAGTAGGTTCAACGCAGGTACAGAGTAGGTCTTACGCAGATACAAAGTTTAACATAGATAGATACAAAGTAAATTTGATACAGTTACAAAGTCAATTTGACAGATACAAAGTAACTCTGACATAGATACAAAGTAAATTCAACATAGATACAATGTAAGTCTAACGTAAAAGAAAACGTAACAGAAAATTTAACATATATCCAGAGCAGGTTCATTGCAGACACAGTAGGTTTAGCGTAGAGGAGTGGTAGCAGCCCCCTCCGTTCTCCACCGGAGCTCCAACGTGCAGTCACTGAGTGCTCCTCCTCAGGGCACGACGATCCGTTGATTCTGCACAGCTTCGTGCACGAAGTTAAAGTTAAATTCTCAAATAATACGCAGGGAGGACAACAAGTTCGTGATCACAGATGATTCTGACTTCGTTACCCCTACACTGTTTCATACAAGACCGTATGAATTTCGAGAGCGATCAGTTTTTCCGGGGTTCCGCTTCTGTGAGCAGGCGTTGCAGGTTGCACGGAGGGCTCAAGAAGGCTCCTCGTCGGGCTGCTGCGAATACATCACAATCTACAAGTAAGTGTTTTACGCTGATTGCCGCTTGGTGGCAACAGAGACATGGTGGTGCGTCCGATCCCATGTCTACGTCCACTAGGTGGTTGTGAGTTATCCACGTGTGTCCTGTGCATAGACGGTTAATCTATAATCTATAAAAACATCTATAATCTAGATAATCTATATTCTCTGCAGTGCGTGTAGCTCTGCAGAGAATATAGAGCCTCTTGGGGTAGGGTGGTCTCTTCTTTTAGAAAATCTGGTGTTCCACTCTCACATGGATGGTTTAACTGCGAGCATCTTTTGTTCACTCTGTTGCCATAAGTCGTTCCATCGTGATGCTATACGTGAGTTGGTGACTGGGAACCAGTCTCGGTAATGTATGGAGATGAATTGTTCTTGCTGGGTAGACACCCGTTTAGCGAGGGAATCTGCGCGTTCGTTTCCTCTTATCCCCGCGTGTCCAGGGATCCAGCAGAACTCGACCGCCTGGCCCGCCTCGGACATCGTGAATAGGTCGTGTTGCATTTTTCTAAGGGCAAGGTGATCAAGGTGCAGAGTTTTTAGTTGGATGAGAACACTCAGACTGTCTGAAAATATAACACTTTTGGGGTGGCGGCCGCTTTTTGTAATGGAGATGGCCAGTTTGAGTGCGTGTAGCTCTGCAGAGAATATAGAGCCTCTTGGGGTAGGGTGGCCAAACGCGAGGTCCCTACGCCTGTGGCCGATGTTTTCGAGCCGTCAGTGTATATATGGCGGTGCTCAGAGTACTGTTCATCGAGTAGTCGTGAGAATTCTCGTCGGTACGTAATGGTTAGGGTTGGTGCTTTGGGGTACGTCTGCAAATCTAGGTTGACCAGTGGTGGGCTGATCATCCACGTTGGTGTGTTGATTTGAAGAATTCGATAGGAGAATGAAGGCTCGATTGCTTTGCGTGTGATGTTCAGCGAGGTCAGTAAGTTGGCTACGCGTAGGAAAAAGGGTGGGCATATGTTCTTCTCAGCCGCAAAGAGGCGTTTATCAAGAATGTTGGTGACGTCAGTGAGTGCTGGACTATTAATGTTACTCCTTGTCTTGAATTAGTACTGTAGTGAGAGTTTGTCTCTCCGGAGCGGAAGAGGAAGCTCGATGGCAAGCACGTTCAGGGATTCGATGTGTGTGGAACGAAACGCACCGGTTGTGATACGCAGGGCGTTATTTACTTTGATGGAGAGAGGTTCAAGAGTGGTTTTGGCTGCTGAACCGTAAAAAATTGCTCCATAGTCAATGCGCGAGCGTATTAATGTTCTGAATAACGTCATGCCAGTGTCCATTTTGGCTCCGAATTTAAAGGATGTTACTGAGAGGATAAGTCCGGTTGTTTTTTTGCAGCGAGTCTCCAGGGCTGCAATATGAGGTCGCCATGTGAGTTTAGGGTCCCACACAAGACCGAGGAATTTTATTGATTCCTCGTGTACTAGCAGAGTGTTGTTTAGCGTTAGGGCTGGTTTTAGGTGTAAGCCGGACACAGGAGTAAAGTGCATGCTTTTCGTTTTGGAGGGCGAAAATCGGGTTCCGTTTAAGGAGGCCCAGTTCGCGACTAGGTTTAGACATTTCTGGAGTTCTTCTTGAATTGTTATGAGGCTAGGGTGCCTGTAGCTTATTTGTAAGTCGTCCACGTATATTGATGAAAGCAATCTTGCGTTGCGCGGGAGAATAGGAGGTGACAGGGTGTCGCCGACCTTAACCCTAAAGGTGCGATTTTGCCGGAATTGATGGTAAGTGGCCTCTCAGCCTTTTGCGTTGGAGATCCTTTATGATGCCATATTTCCAGGTAGTATCGTATACTTTTCTTTCCACGTCGAAAAGGATGGAAACCACATGCTTCCCTCGGAAAAACGCCTGTCTAATGTCAGGCATTTTTCTGAGGAAAGCATGCGCGGCATAGCGCGTATTTATCATTCTTTCCATGGTCTTGCTGAGGACGCTGGTAAGAGCGATGGGGCGATAGTTATGTGGGTCGCCGTGGAATTTCCCAGGTTTGGGTATTGGGATAATTATAGATTCCCGCCATTGATCAAGAAAAAATGAGTTTGAATAGAGTGTTGAACACTTTTAATATGTGCTCACGGGCGCCATCTGGGAGATTTTCGATCATGTTGATGTGTACCCGGTTTGGTCCAGGTGAAGTTTCACGTGTATGGTCTAAAGCGCTCTGTAGTTCGTAGAGGGAGAAAGGTTTGTTGTAGGTCTCTTCGTTTCTAGAAGTAAAGTCTAGATGTTCGCTTTCTCGCAAGTCCTTCTCCCGTTGGAAAGCAACCGTGTAAATTGTTGATTGCAAAATGTGGCTAAACGTCTAAGCTAGTCAGAGCTAGTGAACTAGTCTCGTTAGACGGTCGTCAATTGTGCTAGGTTCTGCGGCGATAACTTTTGCTTCCTGTTCAGAGAGGCCGGTCGCTTGGCTTAGCAGATTCAATATTTCCTGGACGTTCTTGGTCAACTCGTCGATGCGGCCGTCCCTCCGGTCGTCTTCAACCGAGGTGGCGCTGGTCATCTTGGAGAGGCTGATGTTCTTGGCCGTTGGAATCTTGGTCTTCAGTGCTCTGGAGGGGATGCTGGTCTCTTCTACATGGAGTTTCTTTCTACTCCCCATCGGCCCCCTGGTTCGTGCCCGGGGCCAGGGAGTTGACTTTAGAGGCCTCTTGACCAGCTTTACCGAATTAAAATTACTTTAATTTGAAGTATCACAAACAATGCAAGCAAAAGTGCGGTTCAAGGTTCCAGCACAAACTAGGGACCAGACTGTGGTATCAGTTATTATTTGGCACGGGAGCGGTAACACACGAACTCCCACATCTATGGTGTCTTGGATAAGCAGCCTCCATGGCCGAGTGGCCTCCGACTCCATGCCTCAGGGGTTGAAATGCTACTAATTGCGTGGGATCTCCTCGGTTAACACACTGGTAGACGATTCCAGTGCTTGAAAGTATACATACTTCAGTTACTGAGTATGAGAACATCCCCACAAACAAGTCCGCGGGCTCGCCCGACGTTGGACGTTAAATTCATGTTCTGCTATCATCGAATCGACCTTATACACACCTTCAAATACGTTGTTGTATTGCTGAATCGACCTTATACACACCTTCAAATACATTATTGTATTGCTGAATCGACCTCATACACACCTTCAAATACATTGTTGTATTGCTGAATCGACCTTATACACACCTTTAAATACAACGTTGTATTGCTGAATCGACCTTATACACACCTTCAAATACATTGTTGTATTGCTGAATCGACCTTATACACACCTTCAAATACATTGTTGTATTGCTAAATCGACCTTATACACACCTTCAAATACATTGTTGTATTGCTGAATCGACTTTTTGTCGGCATCTAATAGATGCCAAACCTGTATCTAACAGACATCGTGCCCAATCCGAATCATTGTACCAGCGTCTGAATGACGCTCTGCCGGAGTCGGCCGTACCAGAAATGCGAATCGACGACTCGTTATTGTTGATTTCACCGTTCCATCTTCTAATAAACGTCAACATGTGTTGGCCCGTCGTGTGTCGCGGTGCATATAGGGGCCACTTCTCTGTTGAACCGTCACTAACTCATTACGTGCTTTCAGGACTTTGACGAATTTTTGACACGCAGACATTGCCGCTGCTGATTCAGTCAGCTGTTTGATGAGGATTGATGGTACAGTTGATTGCAAGGGGCACCAGCTAGTCTGTACGAAAACTAGTCATGTTAAGTTGATAACAAGAAGCACCGGGTAGTCTGTATGTTGCTAGTCATGGTGCAGTTGATGGTAAGAGGCATCAGCCAGTCAGTATGAAGCTCGTCATGGTAAGTTGATAGCAAGAGGCATCAGCTAGTCTGTAAGTGGCTAGTCATGTTGCCGTTGATGGCAAGAGGCACCAGCTAGTGTATATAAGGCTAGTCATGGTGCAGTTGATGGTAAGAGGCACCAGCTTGTCTGTATGAGGTTAGTCATGGTGCAGTTGATGGTAAGAAGCACCGGCTAGTCTGTATAAGGCTAGGCATGGTGCAATTGATGGTGAGAGGCACTAGCTAGTCTTTATGAGGCAAGTCTTGGTGCAGTTTATGTTAAGAGGCACCAGCTAGTCTACATGAGGCTAGTCAGAACACAGTTAATGGGTCACATTTCTAATAAATATCACTCATTAGCATAGGAAGCCTCCATTAGACGCGCATTCACCATTTCGCAACTCATCATCGATGCGAGGTTTCGTGCCGAGTGTCCTTTGATGGACAAAGGTGGAGTTCTCTTTGAAAGCAACATGAAGAGTAATATGAGCGTATTGAGTGAAGAATTTGCACAACATGTTCACTGAATTCATTTCCTTGTGTCAAATAAATCTGTTATGTTATTCGATATAAAATGTAATAGCTAAAGAGGTGGTCAATAGATATTTTGATGACATGAAAGTTTTTAATAATATCCTGAATACCTGTACACGGAAACCGATTGCCTGTGTTAGTTGATAATCGTGCATGTTTTATTGGACGCACGAGCTGTTGATGTGTTGGTATTTAATAATGATAGTTTTAATTCAAGTTTGAAGTCTAAAAAAAAAAATTGACCGAAGTGTCGTCGGGGCGCACTTCATAAATATCACCAAAGCATTTTTACGATCCCAGCTGGAGCTCATGGAGCAATAATGGTTGGTACACAAGCATAATGCGGCCCTGATGCCAGAGATATGAAACGCCCGGTCAGCAAGTTTTGGTGTGCTGAAACAGACAAGGCGAACGGTGCGCAGAGGTGGGTGAGATCTACACCCTGTGGAAAAACCTTCATCTGAGGTGCTTTGAAGTAAAGCTAATGATAAGACATTTCCATCTCAATGAGATTGGCGCATAACTGCAGGACATATGATTTAAAAATGAGTAAATCAACCAAAATGATGTTGTGGGCCAGTAACTATACAAAGGAGCACTATTGTTCAATTATTTTATCTGCACTAAAACCCACAAACACCGTGGTCGCCAGCATATAGTGGCCCTTACAGGGGGGTACCTGGTACCTCGCGCCGTGGCTAAATTCTTCTTCTTTAACTGCCGTCAAGTAAACAAGAGAAAATGTCTTCTTTCAAATATTGTCAGAATTTTATTAGCACGGACAAAAAAAATGAGCTAAAAATCTACGGCTGCTAATGGTTAATTTCTGGTGGGTGAATATATTGATAATCCTATACATTAAATATAAATGCCTGCAGTAATTTCCTTGCCAAGACTCTTTAGATTTAGTACATTACATATTCACTTGGAAATATAGGCAACTGTAATATGTGTATTCGGAAAAATTAATGCCTGATGGATTTAGTGTCTGAAACAGTTATGAAATGTTAATTGGTTTATAATAGTCGCTTCACTACACTAGTTGTGTTTCTTTATATAATTTAGGATCAATGTTCAGGCAAGCAATGGTTCTGCAGTACTGCATTATTTAAATATGCACAATGAATCAACTATTCAATTCTCTTCGAAGGCTCGTCTTTCTTTCGTTTTCAGTCTTTTGGTTGGTCAAGCATTTGTCTTGCCTCTGGTACAATTATTGATTTACAGGTTGTATGACATCGGGCAAAATTTTCTAAATGTAGCAAGAATTGTTATGTGCTTCTTCACATTATGCCAAACTTCTTGAATTTAAGAGTTCAGTTTGATCATTTGGCCTCATCATGTATCTGTATCTGTATCATGGGTTGTAAAAATGTCTTGAGATGTCCACCTGCGTATGCACAAGTTGAAGTATAATTGACACGAATATTCTTTTACTGTAGGTGTTTTCTAAAACAAAGAAGCCCCGATGTCACAACCAAACCCACTAGCCCGACATCATACCGAACGTATTCGATGCCACCTTGAAGGGAGACTCATCGTTCACACTTTTCTCTTGTGAACACTTTTCTGTGTATATTATGTCCTCATGACGAGCCATTTGACGCCATAAGAAAATGCCCATTTATGAGGATAAGTCTTTTAGTGATCCAAGTTTCATCACGGGAACGGCACTCCGACGAATATGTTTAACCGAAGTACATTGTTATTAATAACAGCGCCAACGGCTCCACGTCGGGGCCACGTTAACACGACGGTTTTCATGGACTGCACACCCATTATAGTGCCATAAAACTAAGCTCTCTTCGGACTATCGTAATTGCTATTTGGAGGAAAGGTAGATGGATTAAGAGGGTAGATCTCCACCGGAGTTCCGACGGCAGCCACAGTGAACTCTATTTAAGGGCGCAAAGTTCATCGATTCTGGTAGGTTCGCCCTTCTTAACGCGCGAAAACAGCAGCTTCATCACGATAAATGCATTCTTTCTGCGTATATTCTTCATCTCTCTCATTTCATCTCTTCTTCTATGATGGAAACCAAGGATTTTGATTGAGTGGTTGATGAATTATTTCGTTTGAGCTGACATTCAATATTTACACTACTTAGTATCGACCGGTATGTTTACCGAAAACGATCAAATGTTTTTTGAAGATTATGTCAGTGAGTCGGTTTTGTAGAGGGAAATGGGGATTAAAGACGACTCGAGCTGCACTCCATCAGTAAGTGTTTCACGCTGATGTCTGCGTGATGGCACATTTGGCATGGTGGTGCGAATGATCCATGTCTTCGTCCATCAGATGGTTGTAAATTATCTATGAGTGCCTTGGGCACAAGCGGTTGAGGAATATTTGAACAGCTGAGAAGAAGAGTTGCAAAACTGCATTCGGGATCTGGTTGACATAACATTGAACAGTTGATGTTATGCAATTTTGCTTCTCAGCCCGTCATTTGATCCCTTCTGTTGGAAAACTTGGTTTCCCAATCTTCAACTGAGGGTTTGAGTGAAATCATTTGCTGCACGCTTTGTATCCACACATCGTTCCAGAGATATGTTATACAGAAGTTGGTGATAGATAACCCATCTCGGTAGTGTAGGGTAATAAATTGTTCTTGTTGGGTGGAAGCAGTTTAGCGAGGGAGTCTGCGAGTTCATTTTCTCTTAGTTGCGCATGACCAGGGATCCAGCAAAATTCGACCGTTTGGACTTCCTCGGACATTATAAGGAGGTTCATTTGAATTTCAAGTTTTAAGCTGGGTTAGGACACTCAGTCTGTCTAAGAAGATTATTTATTTGGGAAGGCAATTAAGTTTAGCAATTGAGATGGCAAATGCAAGTGCATGTAACTCTGCAGAGAAAACTTTAGCTTCTTGCGGTAGGGTAGCTAAAGATGAGGTTGCTTCGCATACGGAGGCAGTTCCCACACAGGTGACCGTTTTGAGAGTAAATATGGCGGAAATTTGTACATTGTTTCTCGAGCAGTATCGAAAATTCTTGGTGGTAGATATTATGTGAAGCAGTTACTCTAGGGTGCATTGTGTGAAGCAGTTACTCTAGGTGTGTATTGTGTGAAGCAGTTACTCTAGGGTGTATTGTGTGAAGCAGTTACTCTAGGGTGTATTGTGTGAAGCAGTTACTCTAGTGTGTATTGTGTGAAGCAGTTACTCTAGGGTGTATTGTGCGAAGCAGTTACTCTAGGGTGTGTATTGTGTGAAGCAGTTACTCTAGTGTGTATTGTGTGAAGCAGTTACTCTAGGGGGTATTGTGTGAAGCAATTACTCTAGGGTGTATTGTGTGAAGCAGTTACTCTAGGGTGTATTGTGCGAAGCAGTTACTCTAGGGTGTGTTGTGTGAAGCAGTTACTCTAGGGTGTGTATTGTGTGAAGCAGTTACTCTAGTGTGTATTGTGTGAAGCAGTTACTCTAGGGGGTATTGTGTGAAGCA
>SDVV010019773.1:0-13454 GCA_016164225.1 Gammarus roeselii
ATATGATTTAGTACTCGCCCGGGTCTGAGACAAGACTGCGTAATGTCTCCCTGGCTTTTAAATCTCTACACGGATGGAGTGGTCAGTGAGGGAACCCGAGTGTATTGGTGTCGTGGCCTGCAGCTTTTGGAAACGAATGGACGGGGTTGGTGGCAGTTGAGCCAGTCACTGTTTTCGGATGATACGGCGCTGGTGGCAGATTCAGAGGAAAAGCTGTGTAGGCCAGTATTGGAGTTTGGTTGAGTGTGTGGGAGGAAGCTTCGAGTGAACGTGGGTAAAAGTAAAGTAATACGATGCTCGAGGATTGTCAATGCGAGCTTAATTAGTGTCCTCTTGAATAGAGAGTTATTGGAGGAAGTTCAGTGTTTTAAGTATCTGAGCTCCCATGTGGAGAAAATTTAACGAGTGGAAACTGAAGTGAAGTTGCGAGTGAAGGAAGGGTGTAAAGTGATGGGTGCACTGAAGAGTGTAATGAGTGGTAGGACGTTGGAAATGGAAGCAAAGAGAGGGCTGCATGAGGGTGTAATTGCCCCAACTCTGCTTCATGGGGCTGAGACTTGGCGGGTTAGTGCAGAAGAGAGAAGTAGGTTGAATGTCATCGAGATGATATGTTTGAGAAGTATGGCATTCATGTCTATCTCCTTTGCCCCTGTACAGCGGAACAATGAAAGCTGTGCGCCGCTCAATCAGCACCACGCCGCCACTCTGATTCAGTAGCCTCACCAGCTATTCGACAATCGTTATTTCACCTCTTTTCAGGCGCTCGTTCGCAACGCCGTCCAAACCGGTTTTTTTTCCTGCTTCCGTCACCACTACCCCCCCCTTGCACCTTTTCCCTAGTAATGTCCGCAACAAGTTTCTCTACCAAAACCGTCATTCGTGTACCACCACCCACAGCAACAATGTCAACCTCTCTGTCATCCTCGATATCTACAACTCATCAAAATACTTGGCCACCTTTTCCGTACATCCGTACACACAACTCTCCATTTTCATCTTTCACCCTCCTCTTCCTTTCTGGCCTCCCCGTTTCTCACCCTCTTCACCTCTTTCCACAACATTTTTTGTTCACCTCAAAATAGTGGCACAGCCGTCTGCCCCACCTGGCACTAGCGTCTCTTTTGGCTCTCCTCACCACCCGCTTCACCTCTTTCCTCTTTACTTTATAGTTGTCACAAGCCACCACCGACCTCACTCCCAATCACTCCTCAAAGGTTTCTCTTCCCTCTTCAAATATCTAAAAATGCATTTTCACCGCGCCCCATCTTTTCCTCACTGCGACCCCCCCCCCTTTTTTTTCTCAACCCTCTTCCTCCCTATCCAGGAGGCAAGGGTCAGGGCGGCATGGAAGGAGGTCTCCGTGTGCCCGGTATCGTGCGCTACCCCGGTGTTGTCCCCATGGGGAACCGCCTGGACACTCCCACCTCCCTCCTAGACGCACTCCCTACACTTCTCCAGCTGGCTGGACTCCCCGCCCTGCACCATCTGTTGCCTCATAACCCGCGAGCAGTGGTAAGAGGTGCTGAGAATTCTGGAGGTCATATTGCTGGGTGAGGATGGAACGCAATCTAAACTGTGATGTACGGAATTTTGGGCGTTCAGGTTACTAAAGTGAAATAAATTCCCTAAACAATACGTCATTTAAAGAATTCTTAGATGACCAGTTCTCCCTTTATATCTATTCCTAGGAATAATTCGATATGCAATTCGTCAAGAAGCTTTGATGTTGTTGTTGTTGCTGTTGTTGTGGCGACTTAGCTCCGACTCCTGCTGCTGTGGAGGGCCCATGGCCGGCTCACAGCCAAAAGCCCAGATATCCAACGACATGCGTTCGTTGGTAATCATACGGCCAGTGCAAGTCCCTACATTATACAGTAGCACAATGCGTTTCGTTGATGAAGTATTGTTTGTTTCTTCCTTTATGTTTGACCATAAACAACTTTTATTTTGCTACTGTACAGTTAACAAACTGCGGCGTTACGAGTTATCGAACAAGAATCTTTGTTGCCTGGCATCAGCCTAGGATTAATTTTATATGATAAAATTGCTTTCCAGTTTTTTTTGAAGTCCTTGCTCTGGTGGCAGCAACGTCGCTTCTCCTTTGCAATTTCGCCTAGCTTGTTGTATTTGTATTTCCTGGTGCCGTTCAATTGATTGAAATGGCTACAACTAATAAAAACAATAATAAAATTGCCTTCCGTTTAACATGCCTAATAGATTTAACATGCCTAATAGATTGGCATCTGGTTTCCTTACTAAGTTTTCATAAAAGCTCCTAACGTGTATGCCCCGCTTGACAGACCCTCTGAAGGGCCCTTAAACAGAGTAACTTCATAAAAGATTTCACTCAAGAGTTTGTACAACATTTGGATAGAACTTTTACGGGATGGAACATGTGTTATATTTTTCACGTAAATGTTTTTTTTTGTTCCCTGCAATGAACGTACAAGAGCA
This sequence comes from Gammarus roeselii, assembly GCA_016164225.1. Classification (NCBI taxonomy): domain Eukaryota; kingdom Metazoa; phylum Arthropoda; class Malacostraca; order Amphipoda; family Gammaridae; genus Gammarus; species Gammarus roeselii. The sequence continues at coordinate 2,455 of SDVV010019773.1, forward strand.
ATCGGAGTAACGTATGAATACTAAGAATGATTTTTTATGATTATTTCATCTTTAATACCTCCATTATTTTTTTTATTCCTAAATGGTATATAAATACGTTCAGCGTTTGTGAAAATTAAAGTTTAAGAGATTCAAAGGGTCTGCGTTTACATGAAAAAAAAATAAAAAAATGAATGAGCCGTGGTATACGCAGGTGCATGTTTAAACATGTTAGGCATACACATGTTCGACGTACAAAGGATTCATTGGACGCAGCCTCGGTAAATTCAAACCGCTTGTTGCATATTACTGGAGAGGGCGGACATATTTTCTCACCTTATTTTTTCTCTACCACTGAAAGTTCTGGAGGTCAATACAATGTGCTGGTACTGGAGTACCTAAATGCGAGAGTCAGAGATTAGTGGTGGAGGATGTGGTTGGGAGGTAGAAATTTCCGGGTAGAAACGACAGTAAGGAAAACTCCATGGTTTTTCTTGGAGCTGGTGGTGGGAAACGGCTTGTTCAATTCAAGAAACGAAATATGCACAAGTACATATGGGTAAAGATGGCCCATGGTGCTGTGATGGAGAGAGCGATGATTTACTTTGTGTTGATTTCGAGGGGAGCGGTGAGGAGGCTGTCGGATGTCCGGATAATGAGAAGGGAGGGCGAAGGAATGGCAGATCATCTACTGGTGGAAGGAAGGTTAAGAGTGAAGCAAAGGTGCTACGAGAACGAAGTAGAGGGAGTAGAAAATAAAGTTTGTGACGGTGAGCGAAGTGAGTGTGGTAAGTAAAGCCGAGGAGTTCCAACAGGCGTCGAATGAGGAACATGACAGTGTGAGAGGACAAGGTCCGAGTAATGTTGAGCAAGAATTAGAGACATTCATTGATGCGTTGTTGAGATTTGCGAGAGATGTTTGTGGTGTGCGCCTTGTGGCGAATGTAGGAGTACCGGTTACGACCGATGGAACAATTGGGTTAAACTGGCCATAGCGAAGAAAAGGACAGCTTTTAGGAATGATTGCAGACAAGGTCAATGGTGGCCTATGACAACTCAAGAGAAAATAAAAAGTAGGTGACGTGTGAGGTAAGGAGAGCAATGAGGGACGCTGATGCTGAGTAGTGGGGTAGGCGGTTGTAGGACAATTTGAAGATAACAAGAAGATGATCTGGAAAGAGGTGAAAGGGCGAGGAAAGGGGAGACCAGGAAGGAAGACATGGTAAAAGATGTATGCGGCTGGTTGTTATTGGAGAGTGGCGATGTACGGAAAAAATGGGCCGAGTATCTTGATGTCAGAGAAGCGGACATTGTTGCTGCGATGGTGGTTCACGGATTCCGATTTTAAGAACGAGAGTAGGGGCGTACCTTACTAAGAAGCTAAAGAAGCGGCACAGAAGGCGGGGGAGGTGATATAAGCAGGTTAAGCCCTGGTTTGGATGGTATTGCGACTGAGGGCCTGAAGAATGGTGGGTGAGTCTACTGAATCTGTGTTTTACGCTGTTGTTGTTGCTCAACCCAGCTCCGCCTGCGATTGAGGAGACACAGCCGGCGCGCAGCATGAAGTCCGGGAACCTATAGACATGAGCGTATTGGTAGGGTTTCAGCATGTGCAAGCCCTTATATTAGGCCCGCACCCCAAAAGAAGCTGGTACTGTATCGCGGGCGCTCCCAAAGATCACGCATCGACGTGATAATATAGTTGGGCACGACGTCATGACGTGCTCGACCGTATCGACGAATTCCGGCATCGTAAACAGAGATCGGAAAGGACATTTCCCAGTCTATGCTGGGATGACTGGAGGACCATGTGGCGCCCGCACCGCAGCCGTGACAGGTGGACCCTGTTACCCCTTGGCAACCCCAACTCCTCCACGTGTTTATTTGTGTTCATCTAACGCAAGAGCTGTGACGTGTGTGTGTATCTGTTTGTGTAGAGATGTGTTGTCTGTAGGATCGGGGATGATTGCGTAAAGAGAACCGAAGTGTGTTGCCGGCGTGTTATGTTGGTGTTGGTTGGTTTGACGTGGGTTCAATAGGTTGTGGTAGGATGTGCCGAGTCTACAATCTTGTTGAAGAATTGAGTCCCTCTCATATCAAGATGATGCTTAAAAGGGAGTACCATAGTTTCCTCATGCAAGTGCGGAATGGGTGTGGTCTGTGTACAGCCCGTTGCGAAGCGCAAGGCAGTGTTCTGTATTCTTTGTAGGGAATTAATGTGTGTTGAATGCAAGGTCAGACTTCCAGTCGGTGCTGGCGTCGGAGATTACTGGCCTGATGAATTGTTTGTATTGTGTTGTAATAGATTCCTTGGAGTGACCGTAAATGGTTGTGGTAAGTGCCCGGGACACGTTTAGTCTAGGTCTGGCTTTAGTGACAATGTCTTTTGTGTAAGGCTTGAATGTCATCCCCGTGGTATAAGTTACTCCAAGGATAGTTGTAGTGCGGCATGGGAGCGTTGTTGAGCGATACATTAGAGTTGATGTGGTGTTCACTGTTATCTTGTGTTAATAATGTGAGAAATTTGCTTGTGGATACCTTTCTTCTGTTGTCCAGCAGCCAGACTTCAAGAAAGTTCAGGTACTGCTGAAAGTGCGCGGCTGCGGTCTTGTGCTTGTTGTGTTGTGCGATTGTTGTAAGGTCGTCCACATATAAGCTGCTGTAGGTATTGGAATATGTTGGGATGGGCAGGTCGTACATGAAGGCGTTGAAAAGGAGGGGAAAGGACGGAGCCCTGGGGACGTGGGACACAATTGGGGAAGTGGCGGGTTCGAGATGGCTTGTTATTGTAAACAGTGTGTGCATGTCTGCCAGACAGGAAATTAGCAAGCCACTTCTTGCAGTTTGGATGGATGTGTGATTTGAGTTTTTGTTTATGAGGACGTGTCATGGAACTGTGTCGAAGACCTTACTTATATCAATAGCGCATACCAGGGTGCGTTTGGCTGGCTTTTTTTGAATTGAGGCCTTTATGGATTGTCTGAACGAGGTTGGTGAGGAGTGTGGTAGTGGAGTGCTGAGCCCTGAAACCGAATTGCGTGGGGGAATCTTGGATATGGGAGTTAATTTTGTTTAGACCCAGACTCTATCAGATATTCGAGGGGTTCGAAAGGAGAGAAATGGGTCTGTATGAGGCTGGATCCGTGGGAACTTTGTTATGTTTCAGGATGGGGATGATTTTAACTTGCTTCCAAGTGTTGGGCATTGTATTGTGTAGAAATGAACAGTGAAAGATGTCTGTGAGGGTCGCGATGGCGTGTGGACCTTTAAGGTGAATGTGTGATATTCTGTCTGGGTCGTTGCTGAGGAGTTTTTGGTGTGGGAGATGCCGGCCATGATCATGGCTGGTATGAAAGGAGGATCATTGTTTGGGTAGTCGATCTGTAATTTATGTAACTGTTTGAGTATCCTCCTGTTGTCTGGATGGTGTGGTAGGTGGCAAGTGTTCGCATTGTGCTTGTTGAGTATGCCCACTTGTTGTTGGTCCGATGGTATTGTGTGAGTGGTGGGTTGTAGGATTGCCTCATGTGTGCTTACGTGATCCGTGTGTTTGTTGTTAAGGCTCCTAATGAGTTTCCATAATTTTGATGCTGAGGTAAAGCTTTTGAATCTGCGTGATTCGGTCGTTGGTGCAGGGTAAGTTATGGAGGTGGTTTCGCTGCTGAATTTTGCGCTTAATGTTGGCCTAGAAAGCTGGATTGAAGCCACGGACGAACCCGGCGGGTTTATGTTGTCTGTCTGCGTGGTGAAGTGTTGCGTGGCTTGTAGGGCGATTTTTGTTGATATTGTGTATTCGTCCCAGCCTGCTCTCTAGTAGTTACGAAAGGATGAGGGGGCTTATTGTGAATTGAAGTTGATGATTGATCATTATAAGAAGGTGGTCTGACGACATGTCATGATGGACCGACCATTGTCAATTTAGAGCGAGATTCGGAGAACAGAATGAGAGGTCTGGGGAGGTCTGTTGAGTGTCTGGGTATAAAGGTTTGCGAGCGGGTGTGTCTCTGTTGTTTAGTGTGATGAGTGTATATAGTTAGTCAATAAGAGCACTGCCTCTCCGGTGAGCGCACTGCGTGGTGACCCAGCAGACATCGTGTGCATTGCAGTCACCTTGAGCGAAGGTGTTGGTGGTAGTGTTGAGGTAGTCTAGGTGGGATATATAATGAGGTATACATGAGTTGGATGTTGGGATGATAGGCTCAATAAATTGGTTTGTTCATAGTTATGGGCCGTCTTTGCCCGAGTTTTTTTGTCGGGCGTGGTGCCGTTTGAGTGGCGCAGTGCTTGCAATGTTCTACTATATAAGGGCAAAGAAGATGAACCCAAATGCAGCAACTTAAGAGGCATCAGTTTGTGGTGTTTGGCCAATAAGTTGAGCGGGAAAGCGCTAATCAAACGGATTAGGTGATTGGCGAGTAACAGTTGGTTTGCCAATCAGATTTTTACTGTGAGTCAAGTCCGTGTGAGATACCTTGCGCAGGGGAAGAATGTGCTCTGGGCTTTCATGGATCCAGAAATGACCTACAACAGAGAGACGTTGTCGAGGGTGTTACGTTGTATGGAGTTGGCAGAACTTTGCTAGGAGCGATCCAGAGTTTCTAGGTTGGTCGCAGAGCATGCGTCAGAGTAGGAAGCTTGACGAGTGCTTGGTTTCCAGTGGAAAAAGGTTTGAGACGAGGTTGCATTATGTCTCCTCGGCTGTACAGTCTCTTCATGAATGGTGTGGTCAGGGAGGTGGAAGCGGCCTTGCGTCTGTATCCGTATTGGTAACTTAGCTGCTTCAATGACCGTCACCTTGGTCAAATTATCTGAGGTTCACATATCAAAGGTGTATGGAATTTGAATAATTAAAAACACTTATTAGACGTAATTTAATATTCTAATTTATTATGTTTTCAATCACTTAGATGCAGCTGGATATTGCTAGGTGCTGATCGTCGTTTTTGTGGGCGAAACCATGCGAGAGATTTGGGGTCTGACTTAACTGCAATTCTATGAGCTACTTTGTAGCAAAAGCTCAGCCATAGATGACTCAAACAGCAACATGGAACCACCAAGTTTACGTGCCAATGTCGCACAACGCACGTTCGGCTTGGGATAGCCATTTGCCACAAATATTCAAGTCAGTGCATAAGAACGAGAAGTAGCGTCTACACTATATTTGTTTATTGGGTGTTAATGCAATGATCGTGTTCAGGAGTTGGACGGCCTGAGCTTTGCCCCTCTCTTGACTGAAACTGAAGAGACTGTGGCTCCCAACAACACTGCGGGCGGCAGGATGATGCTGCATCATTCCGGCATCTTTGTACACGCAGTCAGGTACATCACTGGTGAGTGCTTGGCGTTAGATGCATCAAAGGTAGGTTTACTTGTTGTCCGAATGATGCACGATCAAACCGTGTCTCATTACATTTTCCGCTACAGTGCTTGTTTACAGAGCTTTGAATTATTTAACTTGCATCGATAACGATTATATCGTAGGAATTAACTCCGTTAAATCGTCGCAACAATGCGGATTTGCATGTTTTCCGCATCTAATCAACACAATCCCAACACGTTTTTACGTACGGAGCTGCTAAATTTGCCATAGATCAGAATTAGTCACAGTACAGGTACCTTTAAGCGTTATCTAAAATAATGCCTATTTGAACGTCTACGTGCAAACAAACTGAGATCATAATATACTTTCTTTATGCTATTTACCAGATCAACTATTTGCTATTCGTCAGTTTCATTTCCTTTCCAATAATTCTGTTTCCTTTTTCATAAACTCATATTGCCTGTTATATCCTACATATAGGAACCTGTTCAATTATCAATTCAATTATTTCCTGTTGTATCCTACATATAGAAACCGGTTCTATTACCAATTCAATTATTTCCTGTTCTATCCTACTTATAGGAACCTGTTCAATTATCAATTCAATTATTTCCTGTTGTATCCTACATATAGGAACCGGTTCTATTATCAATTCAATTATTTCCTGTTGTATCCAACACAAAGGAACCGGTTCTATTATCAATTCAATTATTTCCTGTTCTATCTTACTTATAGGAACAGGTTCTATTATCAATTCAATTATTTCCTGTTGTATCCTACATGCACAAAACTGTTCAATTATCAATTCAATTATTTCCTGTTGTATCCTACATATAGCAACTGGTTCTAGTATCAATTCAATTATTTCCTGTTGTATCCTACATATAGGAACTGGCTCTATTATCAATTCAATTATTTCCTGTTGTATCCTACGCATAGGAACCGGTTCTATTATCAATTCAACTATTTCCTGTTGTATCCTACGTATAGGAACCGGTTCTATTATAAATTCAATTATTTCTTGTTGTATCCTACTTATAGGAACTGGTTTAATTATCAATGTAATTGTTTCCTGTTATAGCCTACCTGTTCAATTATCAGCACATTTTAATGGCTCATTGAAATAATTTCATTATGCGCATGTGTAACCTATTACGTCAACTATGTAGTTTGTTTCAAAATTTGTGATTCATGTGCAAAACATTTAATGAATAAGGGTTACATTCAATTTCGTGTTGAATATTTTCTACTCTGTTTCTTTATCAAAAGCTTGTATGAGCAGTATATTGTCATGAACGAATAAATGTCAGTTGACCTAATTCAATCAACTCATTTTCTTCTAGTAATCAATAGTTCAATGTAACATTTTCTTTGGTTCTGACAGACTGAACAATAAAGAATAGAGAGTGTCCTCCTACAATATCTGTTGATTGGTGGGATGTAAATTTATTCACTACCATTACTTATAAGTTATTATTTAGTATATTTTAGTAGCAAATGTTGTCTTCAGAACAGCTCATGCTGACGAAGACTTGAACATGCTATTTGTGTTGTGTGATAGTTCTGTAATCTTTCAACTTGGCATTATACCATAATAAACTGCTAATAAAAAAAGGATACATCACAGGTGAGTACTTGTCGCTAGATGCATTCCAAGTGAGGGCAAGTTGCTAGATGCATCACCTGTGAGTTTCTTCTCGTAAATGCATAATTTGTAAGTCCTATTGTCTGTGGTTGCATCACTGACGTGTACTCTTCATCAGACACGTCACGAGTGAGCGTACGTTGCCAAAGACATCACATGTGAGATGTCATCATATCTTCTGCTAAGAAGGGAAGACCAACGTATTGTAACGCTGAAATATCCCCCGTCTTTATACCTGTGCTCTCCAAACCGTCAAGCAGACTGCGCCTCACTGCTGCTCTTTACAACCTCATCTCAACCTATTAATTCGGCCCCCAGGAGAACACGTCTACAAGCTGCACCTGAGGCAGCCAGTGTTCAGTCCTGGCAGCTACCAGTGCGGGTGGGGGCTGGATGTCATCTGCAAGCCCTGGTTGGGCGGTGAACACGTCCGAGACTTGACACGGCACCCGCTGCTTTATGACCTCAGCACCGACCCCTACGAAGACCACTTCATTGAGAACTCCACCTCAGAGTGAGTAATTGTAATGAGGGGTTCTTAAAACAACGCTCAACGTGAATAAGTAGGGGGTTGTGGAAAATTGCGTCTTTTGGGCTTGTTTTGACTATGCCGTGTTGAACATGTGTTTGTGTGCTGCCGTGTGTGGTTTGCCGAAAAGTCGCCTTCAGTTCTGTCAGTTTTCCTAAATGATTTTATTTTAACGCCAGAACTTAGTTATCGTTTTCTGCAGATTGCTTGGTTGATTCTCGGTATTATACCGTCGTTGACACAGCTTCAAGTGAAGGAAACAGTTGATATTGTGTTTATTCACACCCTCTCAAAGAAGTGGACACAGACAACCTTCGTTTTTTGTTTCAACTTCCCTCTGACAATACTTGGTCAGAACGATACTTCCCTCTAACACTACTTAGTCAGAACAATACTTCCCTCTGACAGTACTTGGTCAGAACGATACTTCCCTCTGACAATACTTGGTCAGAACGATACTTCCCTCTGACAATACTTGGTCAGAACGATACTTCCCTCTGACAATACTTGGTTAGAACAATACTTCCCTCTGACAATATTTGGTCAGGACGATACTTCCCTCTGACAATACTTGGTCAGAACAATACTTCCCTCTGAAAATACTTTGTTAGAACAATACTTTCCTCTGACAATACTTGGTCAGAACGAAACTTCTCTCTGACAATGCTTGGTCAGAACAATACTTCCCTCTGACAATACATGGTCAGAACGATACTTCCCTCTGACAATACTAGGTCAGAACGATACTTTTCTGACATTACTTGGTCAGAACGAAACTTCCCTCTGACAATACTTGGTCAGAATGATACTTCCCTCTGACAGTACTTGGTCAGAACAATACTTACCTCTGACAATACTTGGTCAGAAGGATGCTTCCCTCTGACAATACTTGGTTGGAACGATACTTCCCTCTGACAATACTTGGTCAGAACGATACTTCCCTCTGACAATACTTTGTTAGAACGATACTTCCCTCTGACAATACTTGGTCAGAACGATACTTCCCTCTGACAATACTTGGTCAGAACAATACTTCCCCCTGACAATACTTGGTCAGAATGATACTTCCCTCTGACAATACATAGTCAGAATGATACTTCCCTCTGACAATACTTGGTCAGAATGATACTTCCCTCCAACTATACATGGTCAGAACTATACTTCCCTCTGACAATACATGGTCAGAACAATACTTCCTTCTGACAATACTTGGTCAGAATGATACTTCCCTCTGACAATACTTGGTCAGAACAATACTTCCCCCTGACAATACTTGGTCAGAACGATACTTCCCTCTGACAATACATAGTCAGGACAATACTTCCCTCTGACAATACTTGGTCAGAACGATACTTCCCGCCGACTATACATGGTCAGAACTATACTTCCCTCTGACAATACATGGTCAGAACAATACTTCCTTCTGACAATACTTGGTCAGAACGATACTTCCCTCTGACAATGCTTGGTTTAAACGATACTTCTCTCTGACAATACTGGTCAGAACTATACTTCCCTCTTACAATACATGGTCAGAACAATACTTCCTTCTGACAATACTTGGTCAGAAAGATACTTCCCTCTGACAATACTTGGTCAGAAAGATACTTCCCTCTGACAATACTTGGTCAGAACGATACTTCCCTCTGACAATACTTGGTCAGAACGATATTTCGGAAATTAAGGAGGCATTATTTTAATGTATTAGTGTGAAGGCACAGACTGTGAGCTCAAATGTGTTCTAGCAGTTGTCTTAAGCCGTAGTTGAAATAGTTAAACAAAGGTAAGGTGACCATTGGCTGTTAGGTAAGCAGAGGCTCTCAGCCGAATTGTAGAAACAATTTCCCCGCTCGGAATGCTCTCGGCCTCCATCATGTAGCGTCTGTAGCTTTTTTTCAATTATTAAGCTTGAAGTTAGTTTTTTTTGTACATATTTATTTGGGAGTTGTGTTTTATTCATCTCGATGAATTTCCATAATGTGTCACCTCCAAATTTTCTTTATGTAGGTTGCATCAGGAAACATTAATAAATAACTCACTATTGTCTGGGGGTTTGAAAAATATTTATTTGAAGCTAAATCAGTTACGTCTATCACCAATATCCAACCTTCATTGACATTATGTTCTAATATTCATTTTCTATGGAGGCTAGGTGCAAATTGTTCATTTTATGATCTTGTTCAGGTACCAGTTGGTGGTGCAGCGTATACAAGAGTACCTGCATGAGTGGCAGGAGCGTGTGCCCTACCCCCCCTCGCAGTTCAGCGTTAAGATGGATACTCTGTTGTTGCCATGGTTGCAACCCTTCAAAAAAGGCTGGTTTTTCTAACATTCTTCAGAATGCAGTTTTTTCTACTAAATTCAAAATAAATTGTGGTTCCACTGACTCCATTTATTATATTTGATTGCTTATTAACATTTTATTTAATCATTATGTTGGCATTGCGTCATTAGCAAATTTGTCTCTATTAAATGTAACCGCTAAGAGTAGTCGTAGTGTCGTCTTCAATTTCATAAGCCATATTTCAGCCAAGGATGTAGTCGTAGTGTCACTTTCTGTTTCATGAGCAATGTTGCAGCTAAGATCGCAGTCGTAGTGTTACCTTCTGTTTCATGTGCGACTCGATTCAAAAGGTCGACGGGACTTATTCAATCGGTAACATCCCTGAAGTTCGGTGCCGACATGGACACCGGAATAACGCTGTTCAGAGCAATAATACGATCGTGCATGGACTACGGAGCCGTTGTCTACGGTTCTGCAGCCAAAACCACTCTCGACTATCGCAAATTACCATACCAACATGGATGATCAACCCACCACCGGTCAACCTAGACCTGCAAATGTACCCTAAAGCAACTACTCCAACCAACGCGTACAGGCAGAAATTCCTACGACTACTTGAGGAAGAATATTTAGAGCACCATCACATATACACTGACGGCTCCAAAACCGCGGATGGAGTAGTAGCCGCCGCTGTTTGCGGGGACATCCCTCTCTCGGCCACCCTCCCACAAGAGGCCTCCGCGTTCTCTGCGGAGCTCTACGCACTCGAACTAGCCATCTCTATTGCAAAAACACATCGCTTCCCCAAATGCGTCGCATTCTCAGACAGTGTGAGTGTCCTCACCCAGCTTAAAACACTGCGCTACGAACATCCCGCTCTACGTAAATTGCAGCACGATCTCTTTGTAATGGCCGAGACGGGTCAGGTAGTGGAATTCTGCTGGATTCCCGGGCACCTGGGAATAAGAGGAAATGAAGTTGCGAACTCGCTTGCTAAACTGGCATCTACACACCAAGAACAATTTTTCGCAATACATTACCGGGACTGATTCCCTATCATCAACTCCCATATAACATCCCGATGGAATGAAAAGTGGCAACAGAGTAGACAAAAAATGCTTTCAGTCAAACCCTCAGTCGGAGAATGGGAAACAAAGTTCACCAACAGAAAAGACCAAGTGTTCATCAACCGCTTGTGCACGGTACACACGTGGATAACTCACAACCACCTGATGGATGTCGA
>SDVV010019774.1:0-13454 GCA_016164225.1 Gammarus roeselii
TAGCAATGAGTCAAGTTGTGTAGACTCCCTAGAATCCCAAGACTCCCAAGAAGTAAAGTTGTAGCGGGCTAGCAATGAGTCAAGCAGTGTAGACTCCCAAGACTCCCAAAAAGTAAAGTTGCAGTGGGCTATCAATGAGTCAAGCTGTGTAGACTCCCTAGACTCCCAAGACTCCCAAGAAGTAAAGTTGTAGCGGGCTAGCAATGAGTCAAGCAGTGTAGACTCCCTAGACTCCCAAGACTCCCAAGAAGTAAAGTTGTAGCGGGCTAGCAATGAGCCGAGCAGTGTAGACTCCCTAGACTCCCAAGACTCCCAAGAAGTGAAGTTGTAGCGGGCTAGCAATAAGTCAAGCAGTGTAGACTCCCTAGACTCCCAAGACTCCCAAGAAGTGCAGTTGTAGCGTGCTAGCAATGAGTCAAGTTGTGTAGACTCCCTAGAATCCCAAGACTCCCAAGAAGTAAAGTTGTAGCGGGCTAGCAATGAGTCAAGCAGTGTAGACTCCCAAGACTCCCAAAAAGTAAAGTTGCAGTGGGCTATCAATGAGTCAAGCTGTGTAGACTCCCTAGACTCCCAAGACTCCCAAGAAGTAAAGTTGTAGCGGGCTAGCAATGAGTCAAGCAGTGTAGACTCCCTAGACTCCCATGAGTCCCAAGAAGTAAAGTTGCAGTGGGCTAGCAATGAGTCAAGCAGTGTAGACTCCCTAGACTCCCAAGACTCCCAAGAAGTAAAGTTGTAGCGGGCTAGCAATGAGTCAAGCAATGTAGACTCCCTAGACTCCCAAGACTCCCAAGAAGTAAAGTTGTAGCGGGCTAGCAATGAGTCAAGCAGTGTAGACTCCCTAGACTCCCAAGACTCCCAAGAAGTAAAGTTGTAGCGGGCTAGCAATAAGTCAAGCAGTGTAGACTCCCTAGACTCCCAAGACTCCCAAGAAGCAAAATTGTAGCGGGCTAGCAATGAATCGAGCAGTTTAGACTCCCTAGACTCCCAAGACTCCCAAGAAGTAAAGTTGCAGTGGGCTAGCAATGAGTCAAGCAGTGTAGACTCCCTAGACTCCCAAGACTCCCAAGAAGTAAAGTTATAGCGGGCTAGCAATGAGTCAAGCAGTGTAGACTCCCTAGACTCCCAAGACTCCCTAGAAGTAAAGTTGTTGCGGGCTAGCAATGAATCAAGCAGTGTAGACTCCCTAGACTTCCAAGACTCCCAAGGAGTGAAGTTGTAGCGGGCTAGCAATGAGTCAAGCAGTGTAGACTCCCTAGACTCCCAGGACTCATAAGAAGTAAAGTTGTAGCGGGCTAGCAATGAGCCAAGCAGTGCAGACTCCCTAGACTCCCAGGACTCATAAGAAGTAAAGTTGTAGCGGGCTAGCAATGAGTCAAGCAGTGTAGACTCCCTAGACTCCCAAGACTCTCAAGAAGTAAAGTTGTAGCGTGCTAGCAATGAGTCAAGCAGTGTAGACTCCCTAGACTCTCAAGACTCTCATGAAGTAAAGTTGTAGCGGGCTAGCAATGAGTCAAGCAGTGCAGACTCCCTAGACTCCCAGGACTCATAAGAAGTAAAGTTCTAGCGGGCTAGCAATGAGTCAAGCAGTGTAGACTCCCTAGACTCCTAAGACTTCCAAGAAGTAAAGTTGTAGCGGGCTAGCAATGAGTCAAGCAGTGTAGACTCCCTAGACTCCCATGACTCCCAAAAAGTAAAGTTGTTGCGGGCTAGCAATGATTCAAGCAGTGTAGACTCCCTAGACTTCCAAGACTCCCAAGGAGTAAAGTTGTAGCGGGCTAGCAATGAGTCAAGCAGTGTAGACTCCCTAGACTCCCAAGACTCTCAAGTAGTAAAGTTGTAGCTGGCTAGCAATGAGTCAAGCAGTGCAGACTCCCAAGACGTATCCTCAGACGCGCCCTAATGAAGACGTTTTCCAATCACTTGGCTGGGATAACAAGCCTCAATGTAAAGTGTCAGCTTTGCGTCTACTGCATGTTGGCCCTCTACTCTTTCGTTTCTACTCCATCAGAGAAATTCTGGTTAGGTTAATTCTTTATAAATATTTTTAAACTTGTAATCTGGTTAGATATTAATTGAGTTACTATGTATACACACAACTACCCTCTTGCTATAATACGAAACTTGGTGCAATTGTTTTTACTTGACAATGTACGTTCCTGAACATCAGGTTACAGTTGAAAAAATGTTCCATCCCCAACAGACTTTATACTTTACTATTAATTTCTATCGATTAAAGTTTTGTAATCTGAGGAACAACCGTTTGAAAGTCGATTAATAAATATTGTTTTCCCTTCTTTATTTCTTAATACTAGCCTCATTCATCCTAAGGCTCCACAGCCCAGAGAAGCTGAAAAATTCCGCCTCCTCGTCCTTTCTGCGGCGCAACAAAATTACGAGGGCAAGAATATAAATTGTCTAGTCCAGCCTCGTGCGATACTTCCAAGACTTTTCTTTGCAGAGAATCAACTCACAAAAAGGGCCTCGAATTCGGTCACGATTGTCTCCAGGAAAGGAGTCAATTACTATGGCTAGTTTTTGTCGGTCAGTCGTAAAGCAGCTGAAGAATAAAGAATGATCTTCTGTCCTGCATAGCGATATATTCATCTCGAGCATTATAGGATTGTAGAAGCTCATCACTTTTATCGAGACCGAATATCAAAGAGTATATGTAAGGTTATCTTACGGTGTTTGCTTTTGGTCACGGAAATATTAGACTGAATTTATGGAATTGAAGTTTGAAAAATTTTTCTCCAAAAAGTCTGAATTCAGATTACAAATTTATGAGTACTTGAATAATCGATATAAATCATTTTGAGGATTAATACATGGATGATGAAAATAGAACCATAGTGACAACAATTTTTTTATAGTGACGATAACATTGTCTCAGTGACAACAATGTTGACGGTAATAATAATTTTGTTATAGGGACAATATTTTTGTCATAGAGGCAATAATTTTGTCACAGCCACGGCATGTTCGTGAGATGCGCAATCTCATTCATCGCTGCTCTCCGCTCTAGATGACTCAGCGTTATGAGTTGCTGTAGCCAAAAAGTCAATGGAGATATTTTCACTAAAATAAAAAATCCAAGCCAAGAAATAATTTTATAAATGTTGCGATTTATTCCACCCACCAAACGCCGTCACCGACTCTGTTTTGCCGGGAACAGTGTAGCAGCTGTCCTATAGAAAAAAAGTTCTTTAGAGAGTGATTGAGGGTCATGAATATCTGAATTGTATTTCACGAGACACTGCCGGATGGTGATTTTGTGAACAGCAAACTTGTTTCTTTGTCACTAGCGATCCGCACACGTCTGTCTGTTAGTGATTGAAATATGAATTATCGATAACATTCACTTAGTACTGAGAAGTATAATATGCTTGTATCACAAATGTATGGAAAAATTTATGAATTTACTTGCGCCTCTCCATAATGGAAAAAACATCATCTGTTTCCGTAAGCGATTTTTACAATTCAATTCTTTTCTCAACACATTTATTCAGCCCTCTCCAATGCCTGGTAGCTTTAATCCGAACATTGTAACGTTTCTCATTTTAAAATTGAAGCATTTATAAAAATTCACTGTGTGGTAATTTCCTAATTAGTACAATGCTGGCTGGGGGCAGTGTTATTTCACGAAATGAATAATCCATTTTGAGGCTGACTAAAGTTGATTAAGTTTTCTGAATTGAAACTTAAACAACTTTTGCTGGCGTTTATTTTCCAGGGAGCCTGACCAGTGAGAAATATTTAGTGATACCTGAATTGCATATAATTTAATAAACAGAAAATATTATTGATATGGAACTACTAAATAAATATTTAAATGATCAGAAAAATTTCAATAGCCACAGTCTTTTTTAAATACAGCACAAGCAGGCTATCCCGTGGTGATCAGCTCGAGGCTTGTAGGCCACCTCCAAGCAAGTAAGTATTGTAAACATCCGTACGATAGGAGGTGAGAACATTTTGAACCTAAAATTTGACTTGCGCTCCAGTTATCGTGTGACAAAGTTATTATGCATTAGAAGCACAATACGGACAATTGAACGATGATATACAGGAACAATTCCTGGATACCGTTACTTTGAATTCATTATTCGAGCCGCTTTGTTGAGGAAATTGAACATTTGGTTTCGTGGAGCAGACAAGTGAACAGCGGGGACTCCAGGTCCGTCTGCAGTGTATTAGAAGGGCATCGCGGTGCTCTGACTCAATGACAGCCGCTCGTTCTCCACAGATGCTCACACTGCATTTGAACGTCGTGTAAATGGGTTATAGGCTCGATTCATGACCAGAACAGACGGAAAACGAAGCAACGAGGTGGACTGCACTCTGGCGCACTCTGGCAGGGAAGGTGGATAGAGAGCATCTACACATTAAAAGACATAACTTTATTATAGTTATGGTTTCAAAGTAAGGAAACTCGGCAAGGTGAAAATAAATTAGAAAATATGCATATAATTGTGTATAGAATGAGTCTTTGATTGTTCCAATACTCACTCTGCTAAAAGTTGCCAAACACTAACTGGATGATCACAGTAGAACTAGACAAGTATTGTTTTGCAAGAAAGTCATACAATTTATTCTAAATTTAACTATTTCTGTGATTGTCCTGCATTCAATGATAGTTCAGCCTAGCATTTCATATAACTCCAAAAAGACATTGCCTCTTGCGTGAGCTTATATTTTTAATCAGAAGAGAAAATTCAGGAACATAAATGAAGCGGGAACTTTTCATCTGCGAGCAACATCTCAACCATTTGTTCAATGCCCCAAACCCTGCCCCTTTTTTGGCACTTTGTTTATTGGAAGTGATACCTTATTGGACTCCGTCCTATATTCTCGGCATGTTGAGGTCGAATTTTGTCACTGGGAAGTCCGACTCAACGCCACGTATTTTGACAGGGAAACTGGAAGACTACTTGAGTTCATCGCCGCCTCGAGAGCAGCGACATCGAGCAACTGTTATTGAATCGTAATATTTGAATAATTTGTTGGTTTCACCGAAGGTTGACTGTTGTGCCGGTGGCTGCAATGACTGTTGAGAAAACAATATGGTTCATTATTATTTTTATGTGGCACTGCTCGCTACATTGGATTGCAAAGAAACGCATATGATGTTGACCATTGTTAGAATCTCTATAAGAGTCTGTTCAAGACAAAGTTATGCCCATAGCTTACAGGCCACGAAGCGAAAAGTGCGAGTAGAAGGTGGAACTGTTTCACATTAGTCTGAGTGAGTGTATTGGAGTTTTGAAGAGCAATTTAAAGTAATGGTATCGCGGAGAGAGCCTGAAGGTTCGTGCATGGAGGGGGGGGGGGCAGCTTTTTCAAGATGCGCGACACACATGGGTAAAGATGGCTCGTGGTGCAGTGATGGATAGTGCGATGATTGATTTCGTGTTGCTTTCGAGGTGAGTCGTGGGGAGGCTGTTGGATGTTTGGGTGTTGAAAGGGGAGGATGGAGGTGTGTTTGATCATATCCTGAAGGAAGGAAGATTGGGAGCTGAGAAAGGGTGGAATGGGCACAAAAGAGTGGAAAGAGGCAGAGAAGAAGTGATGATGAGTAAATAGGATATTGCAAACAGAGCTGAAGAGTCTCAGCGAGAAGGCTAGACCTGGACTGTGTTGACGATCAGAAGAATGGAAGACGTCTAGGGTTGCGTTGTTGAGAGGTGCGAGAAATGTTTGTTGTGCACCGAGAGGGCGAGTGTAGGCGGAAGGTGGGCGAGTGGTGGTGGAACGATGAGGTCGAAATAGCGGAGGCGCTCAAGAGAAGAGCTTAAATGGGGGAGGGTCCGGCAATTATGACGCAGTGGGGGTGAACCAGGTAATCTGTCAGTCGTCGTCCTGCTCATACTGATGCCGGCCCTCACTCTTGACCTGAGGTATGTGTCGGTGGGAACAGTCCCTTTAGCGCTGACGAGCTACGTTTTGGAATGTGTGTGAGTGGATGAGAGGAAAGTGAGGTGCATCTTATCATCAGTCTCCCGTCCTCTGGGGGATTCGGCCTCAAGTCTCTATCTGTAACGTCAAAATCATCTAAGGAGAAAAAAAATGTTTATACAAGCATTTTATACTCGTAAAATAAGCCGTCAACCTTGTTTGAGATATGATTTAAATCATATAAGCAAGAATAATTAGGGCTGCAATTGATAACTGTGAGTTGCACATGATATACCTTGTTAACATATGTAATAGCCTTCTATTTATTACCACATAAAATTCTTCTGAGATAAATTTTATAGAATGATTGTTTCTCGAATAATTGTGTCTTATCATAAACTATAGTCCTTTCCATTTAAAATGCTTAAATGCAATATTTTAAAATGAAACGGATAACCTTGTTCATATTGCGAATGTCGGTATCATTCTTCAAAGATACTATTACCCAAATTAATTTACTTATTGAAAAATTCACGAGGATGCTCTCCATAAACTTCGACTGATACAACGATTTTTCAAATGGTTCTTGATGATTTCGCCATCTTGCCATTTGATAAATCACGGCCATGATAGATGGCTCCATTCGATAGCCAATCTCCCTAGCCACTCACCAAAGCAGGGACCTGGTGACCCCATACTAGCCAGTCTCCATCGTCCCCCATCAGCATAGCTCTCTTTGACCCATTCACTCTAGCGTCCCCATCAGCATGGCTCTCCTTGCCCCATTCACTAACCCATTCACTTCATCGTCGCCCATCAGCATGGCTCTCTTTGATCCAACACTGATCCATTCACTCCATCGTCCCTCATCAGCATGGCTCTCCTTGACCGATTCACAGACCCATTCACTCCACCTTCACCCATCAGCATGGCTCTCTTTGACCCATTCACTGACCCATTCACTCCATCGTCCCCAGTCAACATAGCTCTCCTTGACCCATTCACTGACCCGTCTCCCGTGACATTACCCAGCCGCTGTTGACGCTCTCAACAGCTATCCTTTCTTTCGAGCAAATTAATTTCAGCATCAACGCCTAACGACCCTGCCAGCATTGAGATCGAAAACAAATGAAGTACGCAACTGCCCCGGGATCTGTTTAGGGACTCTGAGAGCCAGAGCTAAGTGACTTACAGAGGATAATGCAGAGTAACTTAGTTCCTTTGTTGAATTTCCTGAACAAATTCACGGGAATTGAACCAGAAGTGCACACTAATTTCCGTGTGGCGTTGATGTAATCAAATGTTTTGATCCTGGAATTAATGAACGTATTATTTTAACATTTATTACCAAACGAAAATAAATATAAATGAAAGATATTTCCCCACACTTGAGCTCAGAAGCGATCTAATTTCAAAACCAACGTCCATTTTGTTCAACAGGACAGGTCATTGATGTTTCAAGAATGGTGAAATGAATTGAAATTATCATTATTGAATAATGGAGAGGAGTATCAAACGTTCCCATGATTGAGCCCGAAGCATGTCTTCAGTTTAAACGTTGGTTGTAGTTGTATTTCATGCATTATCGTTTCACTTACGTAGGAGGGCGATAAGTCATGCGCAGAAATAATATCCTGACACTAAAGCGAGTTTGAGAAATCCTACATTCGGCCTGCGTACTGTGCCTGTGTGCCCTCCAATTGTGTATACATCGTTGGTACTCAAACTAGACATTTTCGGACTCTGCACAATCAAAATTGAATTGGCAGAGCCTTCAGATTGGAACCAAATCAAGGTTTATTTATCAAAAACTAATCTCAGCCGTTCGCTGCTTATCATACAATACCCCGCTACAGTTGAGAGGAGATAAAATGAACGTCATATGACAAGTTTCATGCGGGACAATGTAATGATGATAAGCATTGCAATTGATTGTGTGAAAGTGATAATAATTGATTGGATTGATTTATCTTGTATCGATATGGTTTGACCGAATGTCCGTGACGCTTGTGGGGCCTTAGTGGCAGAGGGAGCGTACTGAACATTAACATCATGAAGAGAGTGCAGGGAACTAATACAAAAGAGTTCTGTCGTTCAATTGTCAGTCTTGATCTACGAATGGAATTGTTGAAAATCCCTGCAGCCTCCATATTTTTTTTTTGCCGCAGTGACTCACATCTGAAAAAACAGGGTCACAAGAAATGAAGCTGATGGGATATGGGAGTGAGCAGTGGGACAAAACGTTGTGCTTCTCAGACGTTGATTCAACAAAGAGGCGGTAATCTGCAGCAAGAGCGGCCCAGCACAGCAACTAAAGTGTAGCAGGAGCGGCCCTGCTCAGCAACTATGGTGCAGCTGGAGCGGCCCTTCACAGCAATGAATGTGCAACTGGAGCGCTCCTGCTCAGCAACTATGGTGCAGCTGGAGCGGCCCTTCACAGCAATGAATGTGCAACTGGAGCGCTCCTGCTCAGCGACTGAAATGCAGCAGGAGCGGCCCTGCTCAGCAAATAAAGTGCATCAGGAGCCGCCCTTTTCAGCGACTAAAGTGTAGCAGGTGCGGCCAAGCTCAGCGACTAAAGTGCAGCAGGAGCGCACCTGCTCAGCAACTAAAGTGCAGCAGGAGCAGCCCTGCTCAGCGACTAAAGTACAGCAGGAGCGGTCCTGCTCAGCGACTAAAGTGCAGCAGGAGCGGCCCTGCTCAGCAACTAAAGTGCAGCAGGAGCAGCCCTGCTCAGCAACTAAAGTGCAGCAGGAGCGGCCCTGCTCAGCGACTAAAGTACAGCAGGAGCAGCCCTGCTCAGCGACTAAAGTACAGCAGAAGCAACCCTGCTCAGCGACTAAAGTGCAGCAGGAGCGGCCCTACTCAGCGACTATAGTGCAGCAGGAGCGGCCCTGCTCAGCGTCAAAACGCAGACGCCAGTTGCTCATTAACCGCCTTACAGTCCGTGCAGCCGTAACTCTAACGATGCGTCCAATCTTTACCAATGCTTTACAAGTTGCATCCATGCTTTGATGCGGGGAAAATTATGTCAGCGATCTATTTAGTATTGTTATTAGGACTAGTATTGCCAACGGCATCAATGAAGACGACATTTTTTCGTAGAATTCTTTTATAAACATTGTTTGACGTCTTGATAAAAAAATATTCATATTTACATATTAGTAACAAGAATCTCTTTAATCTCTGTTAAACATTGATTTTTCCCGCATCGAATAGAAATGCATAGTGCATACCTATTTCAAATCATAATCTATTAGGTCTTGTTGTGCGAATAGGTGTCATTCAGCAATAACAGCCCCGAAAACGATGACTCAGCGTGTAGGGACGGGCGTCTTATTCAAGCACGGCCTGTGCCGTGAGCCCATGTTACTCTGATGAACGGAAGTGCCCATGATTCATTGGATAAGGTGCAAAAATATATTTCATTACAGGGAATGCCATTGGAAGATTAATAATTTGTTGCTGCACTGCCAGCTGCAAATGAAATATCGAAATTGAAGCATTAAGCCCCTACCAAAAAAACGGCGTAAAATGTTCAAATCCGAAAATTGTTATCCACGTATTCTTTATGATAAATAACGGAACAGAGACTCATCATAACGAAAATTATTTAGTTAGGATTGCAACATGATCTCGATGAGATGTGGTTCTCCTCCCCAAAGAGGATGCCAATCATAAATATCTGTTTCGTTTTGAAGTTGTTTTGAAGTTGAAGTTTTTTCGGTGAGAATAATTTTGTGAATCAATCCCTTAACTTACTTTCAGTATTTTAATATTCCACGGAATGCTGTTGGAAGAATAATAATTTGTTGCTGTACTGCCAGTTGCAAATGAAATGAAGCATTGACACATCAGGCACGTGCATGCTGGGCAACAGTGATACCGAAACTATTGAAAGAAGAGTGTTTACAAGTGTAGGAAGACAACAACAGGAATATTGGCCCAAACTAGGTTGCCTTTTAATAGCATGATAGCAAGCTCTGAAGAAGAACGTCTAAGAGAGCTTCATGTGCCTTTTCTGGTATTATAACATCAATAAAGGCAACGGTTTAGTTGTTTATCGGCGATTTATCTAGAAATTATCGAGCTGAGACTTAAACGTTTCGATTGTATTGCTGTTTACAACCTTCGCTGGAAGTTTGTGTATTCTTAGACAACTCTATAAGAGAAGAAATTGAGCGTGATGTTGAGTGAGAAACGTTTTCCAATAATTTTGTATCCATAGTGAGTATATACTATGCAGTCCAAACGTGGATTTTGTCCGGTCTACGGGAGTTTGCACATAACATTACAGCGGCGCGAAAGCGATCAGCGCGAAGTTAGGGCGGCGCATAGGTGGGCGACGCGAAGGGGGCAGAAGGGGTGGACGGACGGGCCTAGATTGATAAGGTCTATGTTTATGTTTATTGTATGCATGCATGATTTTTATCCTTTGGATGACTGTATTTGGGTATACTTGGTTACGAACTGTTGCTCGTTATACATATTCAATCGTTGCTGGTAGGAATATTGTTATAACACATTTCTGGAGGGGTGGGGTGCAGGGATCCCTTAGACAAAAAGTTGAATGCACTCATGGAATGTTCAGTCATGAGTTTTGTTGAACACTGATCTTTGTATTATCAGTACTTTTCACGGTTGATTTGCCATTATTTCTATGTTTTCAGTGTTTGTATCATTATATATTTATGTCTGGCTTAATGATTCTATAGATTTTTTCTGTACATATATGTTTGTATTCTTATCTAGTTGGGGTATAATTGACTCATTCGGTGGTTGGTTGGTGAGATTCTTAGCGGCTGATTGCTTGGTTAAAGCCTGTTGGTTGGATTTGGAGCAACGTTTTGTGTTTTTCATCTAATTATTTCATATATATATATATATATAGGAATAGTATATTTTATTAGTTTGGCAATTAACGGGTTGATGTTAGTATTTTGGGTTGATGCAGCAGCTTTGCCACAAGAATCTATCTACCCCATAACGCATTATCCAGTTTTGAACCAGGTATATCGGTGTTACCATGTACCCGCATGTTGCAAATGGACCGTTATCAAGCGTATGTAGACTGTTAGGGTAGTCTTATATCGATTTTTTTCTTTAGCGAGTATCGGTTGGATACTCTATAGCGAGAGAAGCTGAACGATATGGATTTATTGAAAGTTATTATATTGTGTTGTGTATACCTAGTAATGATCGGTTGATATATGTTATATTTCTATTGTTCTCGAAATTTTGAATAGTTATCTCATACAGTTATAGGAATTTTTAAGATATTTTAGGCTTGCAGCTTCCATGTACCACAATATTTCAGGCATAATTGGTCGGTTATTGCATCATTTTGGTATTTATATGCATATATATAACATTTTGTTGAATTAAGCCGTGGTTCAACCCTGTTTTGGACTCACTTAGAGAATAATTTCATCTGATTTGTATATACTATAGCGTGTTTGTGTAGAAGTTTTCCAAACCATTTACTACTTAGTTTCAGTTACGTAAATCAGTCACATGTCTTGGCAACTTATCCACGTTAGTTGTTTGGTTGGGACATCATGGTTTTTATTGTATGTTTTGGGTATGAAAGAGAATTGATCTTCTTGCTTTATTATAACTCGACGGTTTTAGCATGTGTTTTTCAGTTTCGTATATTCTCAGTACAGTTGTCATCTTCAATGCAATCTGCTGGTTATTTTATACAGTTATAGGAATATTAGGATATATTACGTTTGTATCTGCAATGTAGAACATTGTTTCAGGTATAATTTAGTCACTTGTTGTATATTTTTTAGTGTTTTATGTATATTTTTACATCCTGGTACAATGTTTGACGTGGATATTATAAATATAGAAGATTCGCTTTGTTACAAATTTGGTCTTGCTGTTAGCTTATTAAATGTTTCTTGTAGGACCATTTTTCAATGTTTAGGAGGAGTTAGTTAGTCCCTAGGCAAAAGCTCGTCACGTTTACGATTATTTGTAAAAGTAGACCAATTTACTATGAAGGATACCCTAGTGTATTACAATTTTTAATGTTAATTAGAGCAGAAGAGAGATTTACTTAGTTATTTCATTGTTGTTGTATAATTTTTCCACGATAACCATAGAAATGTATGTTTAAGAGGTGTAAATCTCTACTGCATCTTTGTGCATTTTGTCATTGAACCATAGCAAGTGCGCAGCTTAACGTTTTAGAAGACGATTTACTGGATGGATTGGTCCTGGTGTAGAGGCGGTTTACATTTTTTGGTAGTAATTTGGAGTTCATCCATGTTCAAAGTGATTTTGTAAATTTTTGTGGATGTCGGTCTTGAGTTCCATGGCCTTGTTAGAGAGGTTATACAACAAGAGGTTATACAACAAGCTGACTTAGGTCGTCAGTGAACAGATGCCCAAATTTTTATGGCCACACTCTTTGTGACCCATCTCAGGCCCATTCTTGACAACTGTACCTGTGTATAGATTCTTGGTTATGTCTAGGATGTGACTTTGCTCGACGTTGTTCAGAGATGATGGACCAAACAGATGCATGGTATGTCTGAGGTACTGTACCATGACTGGGTGTTAGCTCTAAATTTGTTATACAACAGTGGTAGACTGCTGAGAAGTGGTCTAGTAAAGCATTGTAGAGTTCGTTGTTATGACACAGTGACCTTTGATTTGTCCTACTGTAGACATAGTATCCTAGTAGGTTTAGAAATTTCTTATAGATTTGAACGGATACCGTAATATTATTATTTGTTTTGCATGACATCAGTGTTAAATGTCAGATATTTTTGGTATGGGTGTAATGTTAGTATACGATCTTAGTCATGAACAAGATCACCTTAGGAGTTGATGTACAGGATTATTTCCATTTCTATTAATTACAAGATCGGAAATGCATATCGGCATCATATATTGATTGGATATACACCTTTCATATTGGTGTAGGATTAATTATCTGGGGGTGGTAGGATTAACCGTATATCGTACTTAATCATTGCTGCTTCGACCATAGTAGAGAATTTTACTTAGCTATTTTATTGTTGTTATACGTTTTTAATAGTTATCATAGGAATATAACTGTATTGATATGATTTCTCTATTTTTCATGTAATGTTGTGTATAAAATAGCCTAATTGTATGAATTGATCTATGATTTTGGTAGATTTTTTACCTTTCGACATTACATTTGGGTTCTGTACGAAATTTGTTGGCACTGTTGCCGGCTCAATGTAGGCATGCATA
Source organism: Gammarus roeselii (assembly GCA_016164225.1). Classification (NCBI taxonomy): domain Eukaryota; kingdom Metazoa; phylum Arthropoda; class Malacostraca; order Amphipoda; family Gammaridae; genus Gammarus; species Gammarus roeselii. The sequence goes on from SDVV010019774.1 coordinate 13,126, forward strand.
TACAAGATCGAAGTTGGCACTATATAGGTATATACAGGACCGCTACCGGCACTATGTAGACACATATACACACATTTGTAGGCATATACAGACTCGATCAACACTTGTAGCATTTTTCACTATAGGATTGTGGCTGTTAGCCTAACACGTCCAAACTTAACTTAACCTATTCTAACCTAGATATATAGATTTTATTCCAGTTTTCATACTTATGTTAGGTATTTCTTCATTGATTTAAGTTTTATTCATATCAAATCTATCCATTTGGCTCTATTGCTTTACCAATCTTTAGCAGTTTGTGTACCGACATATATATATATATTTACATA
>SDVV010019775.1:0-13454 GCA_016164225.1 Gammarus roeselii
TTAAATTTATTGTCTGCTTATAAAGAGATAATGTTGGATAGTTCAGTTCATTGTCTGCTTATAAAGAGATAATGTTGGATAGTTCAGTTCATTGTCTGCTTATAAAGAGATAACGTTGGATAGTTCAGTTCATTGTCTGCTTATAAAGAGATAATGTTGGATAGTTCAGTTCATTGTCCGCTTATAAAGAGATAACGTTGGATAGTTCAGTTCATTGTCCGCTTGTAAGGAGGTGATGTTACTGTTATCGCCTTCTCGTATAATGGATGTCGAGCATCGTCTGAAAAGCGTTAATTCACTGCAACTAAATAATTACCAACTATTTCAACCAGGTGGCAGCTACGCTGCGACCAGCTTCTCAAAGTAAAGTTCATACAAGAAAGTTTTTAGGATTTAAAAGATCAGTTAACCATTTAAGGAATAGTCTGCATGATATAATAGCTTGTATCTTCCTTGTGTACAACAACTAGGCTTGGGCGTATTAAAAAGTTACTCATAACAAAAACAGACACACATTTTTTGTCCTTTTATGCAAGATTTTATTTTTCAACGAACATAAACTCAAAACAAACATTAATCTGCCACCTGAAGTAACAATTTAAAAAAAATGTGAATGCTCATCTTAATAAATGTTTGGATCTAATTTGGTTTATAAGGCTCTTTAATTAAAATGGCTTCAAGTTATCACAACACTCAATATTCACGGTATAAGTGGCAGAGCTGAAACAATTAATATAAACTTTATTATCACGAACATTCACATAATTGCGGCCATCCATGCTGTGTCTCAATTGCCTGATTCTATCCATATGTTTTCTCTGACGATCTCAATCAGAGGGAAACAGGCGAGTTCTCATTTGTTCAGGGCAGCTCCTGATATCGAAAATAAATGTGACAGAACGTGCTCGAAGAAGCCCATCGAGGGTATGCGAGGTCTCTGTCTATGATGTGACAGAACGTGCTCGGAGAAGCCCATCGAGGTATGCGAGGTCTCTGTCTATGTAAATATTAACTTAGAGTACGTTCTCCGTTACCATCGTGATCTTTAGCTCAAAGCAGACTTTATGATATTCGTAATGATATTACAATTTTGAAAAATCTCAAATAATTACTTCCTGCATCGTAATTGTTCATGAGTTTTCGTAATCGTATTTTCAGCCCAACACGAATTATTGAGTTAGAAAACGTTTCTTGTAGTAGCCAATTCCATACGCCGGGACATAAAGGACCCACGAAATTGACCTTTTGCCCAACCTCTTGGCATAATGTATCTTCGATCAAATAACATAGACAGCTTTCCTCGTTACGGAAAGCCAACAGAGAAGAATTGATACTATTTGCAGGAGAAATGTCCCCAAACTGCTACGTAAACAGAGAGGAATAAAATAGCAGAGAAGCTTGAATATATAAACGTTGTGTCATTCTTTTATCAAGGTACCGTCGGAGAAATAAATGTTACTTTTACCGCAAAATTCCATTATCCCTTCAACCAGGTTGTATGGATTTATGCATGCATGTAAATACATAAATACAGTAAATCTCATTATTGTGATGTTGAAATCAAAATGCCAGAATAAGGCTTTTATTGCATTGATTGTACATTTTTCGATCCACTGTTGTGGTGGTGTCCGGCAGCGGAGCGGCACTGGGCACCTCCCACCGGGTGCCCCGCGGGAGACCACATAAAGCATCAGTGCGGGTATTGGGTAAACAGGCCGTGCCCTCACCCGCGGCCGCCTGCCCGCCGCCTCTCACTACGCTTTCAATAGAGTTGACTTATTGAGCGACATTTGGGCCGGGTAAGGACGCAGGACCTAGACTTGAACCCTGTGGTACACCAACTCTTTTGCTCGATACACGTACAGCCGTGGCAGGAGGACCTGCCTACATTAAACCACAAACAGCAAAAATATATGATAGAACAATTTTTTTTATATTTACGATGAATGAACTCTGTTGTAACATCACAAGACATGTCAACTGGAGACCTATTGAGTGGTTGTAACATCACAAGACATGTCAACTGGAGACCTATTGAGTGGGAACGATAAAGAACTTGAATGTAGAGGAAATACTTTTGATAAGCGCTGTATGTCCTGAGATTAATGGCTAAGATGAGTTAGGAGGCTGATAAGACGGGCAACTCCGGACAGGTACTCTGGCTAACGGCATCTCAAATATGTCCATGTGACAGCATGTGTGTGTATGTGCGTGTGTGTGAACGTCTCTGAGAGAACATTGTCCGAGAGGGTGTATGATATACGACGCGTTGTTTGTGTAAAAGGGCGTAGGTACGTAAAAACGTTATTCAGACACATATGGTGTGGTATTCTAATTTCATCTTAAATCTATTCATAAATATACACAATAATGAATGATACAAAATGACGTTGTGTAGGGTATGCTACTGTGGGAGCGAATCGCAATGTTTATCACCTTTAGGCGACAGAATTACACATACGGTATGGAGAATTCACCTGAAGTTTAAACATTTTCCCAATAACAATTGATATATTTGTGAGTGGCTCCTAGACTTGTTGTAGTCAATTTGATACAGGAACAATGAACTGAAAAATAGTTTTTTTTTGAGGTATTGGTGCGGCCTGACTCACTTTGAAGGGTCGCAGTCAGGCCCTGTATCGTGAGAAATGCGTCCTAGCCACGCCCTCTTGCATGTAAAGTATCTACAGTTTGTTAGACATTTCGTTTCACTACGTGCTGCCGCGCACTTACAATGTGAACTCCAACGTGCTGCTGCGCAATTACACTGTGACACATTACGTGCTGCTGCGCACTTACAATATGACACCCAACGGGAGGCCGATCACTTACAATGAGACACCCAACGTGCTACCGCGCAATTACAGTGTGACGCTCTACGTGCTGCCACGTAATTATAGTGTGACGCCCTACGTGCTGCCGCGCACTTACAATGTGACGCCCTACGAGTTGCCGCGCAATTACAGTGTGACGCCCTACGTGCTGCCGCGCAATTACAGTGTCAGTTTGACACCCTACGTGCTGCCGCGCAATTACAATGTGACGCCCTTCGTGCTGCCGCGCTATTACGTCTGACACCTTACGTGTTGCCGCGCAATTACAGTGTGACGCCCTACGTGCTGCCGCGCACTAAAATGTGACGCCCTACGTGCTGCCGCGCATTACAGTGTGACGCCCCACGTGCTGCCGCGCCAATACAGTGTGACGCCCTACGTGCTGACGCGCAATTACAGTGCGACGCCCTACGTGCTGCCGTGAAATTACAGTGTGACACCCTACGTGCTGCCGCGTTTACAGCGTGACGTCCTACGTGCTGCCGCGCACTTACAATGGGCTGCCTTACGTGCTGCCGCGCAATTACAGTGTGACACTCTACGTGCTGTCGAGCAATTACAATGTGACGCCCTACGTCCTGCCGCGCACTTACAATGAGACGCCCTACTTGCTGCCGCGCAATTACAGTGTGACGCCCTACGTGCTGCCTCAAAATTACAGTGTGATGCCCTACGTGTTGCCGCGCACTTATAACTTGATGCCCTACGTGCTGCCGCGCTATTACAGTGTGACGCCCTACGTGCTGCCGTGCACTTACAATGGGACGCCCTACGTGCTGCCGTGCAATTACAGTGTGACACTCTACGTGCTGTCGCGCAATTACAGTATGACGCCCTACGTGCTGCCGCGCAATTACAATGTGATGCCATACGTCCTGCCGCACAATTACAGTGTGACGCCCTACGTGATGCCGCAAAATTACAGTGTGACGCCCTACGTGCTGCTGCGCACTTACAATGTGACACCCTACGTGCTGCCGCGCAATTACAGTGTGACGCCCTACGTACTGCCGTTTACTTACAATGCGACGCCCTACGTGCTGCCGCGCAATTACAGTGTGACGCCCTACGTTCTGCCGTGCACTTACAATATGACGTCCTACGTGCTGCCGCTCAATTACAGTGTGACACCCTACGTGCTGCCGCGCACTTACAAAATGACGCCCTACGTGCTGCCGCACAATTACGATAGGGTGCCCTACATGCGGCCACGCACACACAGTGTGATGTCCTACGTGCTGCCGCGCAATTACAGTGTGACGCCCTAGGTGCTGCCGCGCAATTACAGTGTGACGCCCTACGTGCTGCCGCAAAATTACAGTGTGTTGCCCTACGTGCTGTCGCGCACTTACAATGTGACGCCCTACGTGCTGCCGCGCAATTACGGTGGGATGCCCTACGTGCTGCCGCGCAATTACAGTGTGATACCCTACGTGCTGCCGATCAATTACGATAGGATGCCCTACGTGCTGCCACGCACTTACAGTGTGACGTCCTACGTGCTGCTGCGCAATTACAGTGTGACGCCCTACGTGCTGCCGCGCACTTACAACGTGACGCTCTACGTGCTGCAGCGCAATTACAGTGTGACGCTCTACGCGCTGCCGCGCAATTAGAGTGTGATGCCATACGTGCTGCCGCGCACTTCAGTGTGACGCCCTACGTGCTGCTGCGCAATTACGATGTGACGCCCTACGTGCTGCCGCGCACTCACAATGTGACGCCCTACGTGCTGCCGCGCAATTACAGTGTGACGCCCTACGTGCTGCCACGCATTACAGTGTGATGCCTTACGTACTGCCGCGCAATTACAGTGTGACGCCCTACGTGCTGCTGCGCAATTACAGTGTGACGCCCCACGTGCTTCCGTGCAATTACAGTGTGACGCCCTATGTGCTGCCGCGCACAGACGTTGTGACGCCCTACGTACTGCCGCGCAATTACAGAGTGACCCCCTACATGCTACCGTGCACTTACAATGTGACGCCCTACGTGCTGCCGTGCAATTACAGTGTGACGCCCTACGTGCTGCGGCACAATTACAGTGTGACGCCCAACGTGCTGCCGCGCAATTACAGTGTGGTGCCCTACGTGCTGTCGCGCACTTACAATGTGACGCTTTACGTGCTGCCACGCAATTACAGTGGGATGCCCTACGTACTGCCGCGCAATTACAGTGTAATACCCTACGTGCTGCCGCGCAATTACAGTGTGACGCCCTACGTGCTGCCGCACAATTACAGTGTGACGCCCTACCAGCTGCCGCGCACTTACAATGTGACGCCCAACGTGCTGCCACGCAATTACAGTGTGACGCCCTACGTGCTGCCGCACACTTACAATATGACGCCCTACGTGCTGCCGAGCAATTACAGTGTGACGCCCAACGCGTTGCCGACAATTACAATGTGACGCCCTACGTGCTGCCGCGCAATTACAGTGTTAGCTCGGCTCACCAGAATGAAGGTGCGGCAACCCTTCTACAAGTTATTCGTTTTCTGCAATTTGTAAACCAGTCATTATGTCTATATAAATGTCCCGTCAATGTCCATTAAATCGTTAAAAAATGTCATGGTATCCTCAATTATAAAATGAAACTGCATCGGTATTGACATATGTTGAGAGAAGAACTGTAACCATAGTAACGTTTCAGGCGTTTAGAGTTGCATAGGAATGATGCTAGAACATGACAGTGACAGAGGTAGGGACTATTGTTTGGTTAGTCCACCTTGTATAAAAGAACCGTTGTACATAAATAAAATAAAACCAAAATCTTTACCTATACACAAACGGTATGGTGTTATTGTTTTACCTCAAATCTACACATAAATACTTACAAATCTGAAATACGTATAATTATAAGCCAAGGATCATCAAATCAGATTGAGTAACCTTATAGAGGTTACAAGGTTGATGAACAGTAGACTGCATATCACGTTCATAGCTGAACAAAGAACACAACCTTAGCGGGTCATGTCGTGGTTAAAGAGCTATCAATTACATACATTCTAAATCACACAATAAATATGCACCAACTTGTGATGAAACACAATATGGCGCTCAGAAACTGGAATATTTTATAAATCTATTGCTAGGAATTCATTATTATATTATATCCGCTAATACATTGGGCAGCAAAAGTTGGCAGTGTATATGCATGTGGGTCTATGTGAGTTGTTACGTGACTATGCATTCCTCACTTCTATAAGACCGTGAAAAGTGGATAGTATAATCAAATAAGTCCACCTGACAGATTGGAACAGAATAACATCTGATTAAAGGAAATAAAGAGTAGTGGATTGCTCGTACAGAACGTCTTGCTATCCAGACAATCCCTCGTCGTCAGCCAGACGATCCCTCCTTCTCAATTTTATATTTCCCATGACACACATACATATGAATATTTATGTATGCATATGTACAGAAATATATACATGGATGCATTTACGTGAATGAAAGGCATTTAGAACATGTTGGTCTACTTAAATTGGGGTAACCATTACCGTTTCATTGTCATGGGTTTTCAATGCCGGTGCATGGAAGAAATGATGTGCAGCAATGGTCTGATCGTGCATGGGAGGTAAATTATGTGACACTCTACTCAAGAACTGGCCTTTGCGTACAGACAATACAGTCCTGGACGGATATCGGGCCTTTAATGTCAGGCATATAGAGGGATGAATTACCAGAGAACAAGACAGTTGTTTAGCACAATTTAAATGTGTTTAAAATTATTAGTATTTTTTTTTCGAACACACTCTCTTGAATAGATTCGGAAATAGTACGCAACATTTCCTTTGCAATTTGGTTACCTGTCGAGCAAAAGCAAAGCAAAACCAAAAGAAACTGATGTGCTGTGAAGCGAAGAGAAATAGGACAATTAGGCTTCCATTGCCATCGTTTGCTTTTCCGTGAAACAAAGAGGATTACTTTCAGGCCTAAAACAATGCAAATCGGAGGGAAGGAACGAGCTGTGGTGAAGAATACGGCAACAGAACCACCCAGTTTGTCGGAGGGGAGGAACGAGCTGTGGTGGGAATACGGCAACAGAACCACCAACTTTATCGGAGGGAAGGAACGAACTGTGGTGGGAATACTGCAACAGAACCACCCAGTTTATCGGAGGGATGGAACGAGCTGAGGTGAGAATACGGCAACAAAACCACCCTGTTTATCGGAGGGAAGGAACGAGCTGTGGTGGTAATACGGTAACAGAACCACCCCGTTTATCGGAGGTAAGGAACGAGCTGTGGTGGGAATACGGCAACAAAACCACCCAGTTAATCGGAGGGAAGGAACGAGCTGTGGTGAGAATACGGCAACAAAACCACCCAGTTAATCGGAGGGAATCGACGAGCTGTGGTGGGAGTACGGCAACAGAACCACCATGTTTATCGAAGGGAAGGAACGAGCTGTGGTGGAAATACGGCAACAGAACAACCCAGTTTATCGGAGGGAAGGAACGAGCTGTGGTGGGAATACGGCACCAGAACCACCCAGTTTATCGGAGGGGAGGAACGAGCTTTGGTGGAAATACGGCAACAGAACAGCCCAGTTTATCGGAGGGAAAGAACGAGCTGTGGTGGGAATACGGCAACAAAACCACCCAGTTTATCGGAGGGGAGGAACAAGCTGTGGTGGGAATACGGCAACAGAACCACCCAGTTTATCGGAGGGAATCGACGAGCTGTGGTGGTAGTACGGCAACAGTACACCTAAGTTTTATGATCTCTGTTTCTAATGGTTCGAAATTAAGAGGAGTCACCAGACCATAGTATTCGCTGTATATCACCGTAGAAATGTAGCTCTGAGTTCTATTGACATAATTTTACGAAAATCGTGAACGCTTTGTCATCGGCTTTCTCATTATTTTCGTTCCGTGCTGATCGTTGTTAGGCGCTGTACGAGTTGGCAACACGATGCCATTGGACACGAAAACTTGCTCGGAATTTATAAACTCGTCCTTCTTCACCAAGCTCCAGTCGTTCATGGATGTACCCAGACAAAATTCTTTAGAGGCGTCACGGTGTCACTCTTTAAATTCCATCGCGGGCTGCCTTTCAGGTGCAGTTTATGCTGCATTGAATGTCTGGGAGCAAAGTTTTCTAGCACTTATCCCACATTGTAGGACGGTAGTGGAAATGTAAAAAGAAAATCAGAGCCTTTATTACAAGAAGTCTAGACTCAATGTGGAGTTGTTATTCGTTCAGTCTGATCATATTGCCGTGTATTTGACCCTAAATGAATAGTTTTTATCGAACCGTAATGTTACGTGCAGTTGACGCAGTTTGACAATTTATTATATTTGTCCCATCAAAGATGCCAATGCGCCACCAGGTAGATAGCCGTCATGTTAACGAGTAATGCTAGTGTTATTTGCAGGACTGCACAGCCCAGTCTCATTGATCCACTGATCAATGAACCGGCAATCATTTAGGGAACTTTATATTTTATCCCTAAAAAGGAAGATTGCCTGTTCAGTACCGAAATAAAATTCGTTAATGGCTGATCTTTTCCGAAGAAACAAATAAAATTTGTCAATTAATTACTTACTTCAAAGGATATTTATTTCTCTACAAAACTGTTAAATTATATTATCAATAATGAAACAATACTATCTGAATACATGTAGGTATTTCCCTCTCTGGGTTCTATGCTTAGAAACACAAAATGGAAACGATGTGACCTTCCAAACTTATGTGGACCTGTATGTTGACCTGTATGTTGACTTGTATGTTGACCTGTATGTTGACTTGTATGTTGACCTGTATGTTGACCTGTATGTTGACTTGTATGTTGACCTGTATGTTGACTTGTATGTTGACCTGTATGTTGACTTGTATGTTGACCTGTATGTTGACCTGTATGTTGACTTGTATGTTGACCTGTATGTTGACTTGTATGTTGACCTGTATGTTGACTTGTATGTTGACCTGTATGTTGACCTGTATGTTGACTTGTATGTTGACCTGTATGTTGACTTGTATGTTGACCTGTATGTTGACTTGTATGTTGACCTGTATGTTGACCTGTATGTTGACTTGTATGTTGACCTGTATGTTGACTTGTATGTTGACCTGTATGTTGACTTGTATGTTGACCTGTATGTTGACCTGTACGTTGACTTGTATGTTGACCTGTATGTTGACTTGTATGTTGACCTGTATAATAGCATTTTCTGAAGGGTCCCAAATAAATATGGCAATGAAGGCATCATCGTGGAATAGAACATTTGAAAGTTATCAACGACATCCATAGGACGGTCAGGTTGTGAATAACAATTGAGTGAAGAAATTCATTGATGCAGGTAAAACAAATCAGGTGGTTACATGCGTAACGACAGAGTTTTGTGCGTGTTGACTCAGCAAGATCCAAGTATTGGATGACAGCGATGGAGCCCGTGTACATAAATGCAGTCGGCGGTCATTGAATGAAGGAGCGACATCATCATTAAACAGATACCCTAACGCATCATTAAGGTACATCCGAAGATTTGAGACGAAAGTTTGAGATGGCGTGCTTTCTAACAAGGGAAAGCAATATTAAAAATAGAAAGATTTGGTAGAACAGAGTCTTTCTGACGCATAGTCAATGAGGCGCGTAGCACATTCCTTGACACACCCCCATTGCGGCTCTTCTTCCCCAGCTTGCGCTGGTAGCCTTTTTGACCCACGGCGCTTATGAAAAAGCATTTGACCATTTGGGAGACCAGCCAGAATGTCTCACTCGGGGTCAGGCAGGCTCGATCCTAGAACCTTGAGCTTCCAACGGAAGTCTATTGTAAGAAGAGGCCGACACGCTACCATCTCGGCCACCAACATTAAATATTCGTTGGAACCATCTCCGATCATACCCATCGATTTTTTTAATTGTGTATGATTTACAAACGGCGTCAAACGATAGTGAAAGTGAAGGAGTTGATGACAACATTTTGAAATGAGGGTTTCATAAGCCCGAGCTTCATAAGCCCGAGCTTCATAAGCCCGAGCTTCATAAGCCCGAGCTTCATAAGCCCGAGCTTCATAAGCCCGAGCTTCATAAGCCCGAGCTTCATAAGCCCGAGCTTCATAAGCCCGAGCTTCATGAGCCCGAGCTCTCCCAGTCAACTGAAGAGTTGAGCTCTTTTTCAATTTTACCTGTCATACGAAGGCCTAATACTCCTCACCAATTACCTGTCATACGAAGGCCTAATACTCCTCACCAATTACCTGTCATACGAAGGTCTAATACTCCTCACCAATTACCTGTCATACGAAGGTCTAATACTCCTCACCAATTACCTGTCATACGAAGGTCTAATACTCCTCACCAATTTCCTGTCATACGAAGGTCTAATACTCCTCACCAATTTTGTTGACATGTGTGGACAATTATATATCACGGGCTAACTTATCCTGAAGAATGGACGGAGCAGATATCGCGGGCTAACTTATCCTGAAGAATACATGGAGCAGTTATCATGGGCTAACTTATCCTGAAGAATACATGGAGCAGTTATCATGGGCTAACTTATCCTGAAGAATACATGGAGCAGTTATCATGGGCTAACTTATCCTGAAGAATACATGGAGCAGTTATCACGGGTTTAATAATCCAGAAAAAAATGCACAGAAACGAAAGTGGATCAGCACCCCATGCTCTTGAAATATTAACAGTTAATAGAAATTTCGGTTGGGTCAGTAGGTTATCAAATAATGAAGTTACTCATTTGATATAACACTGGAGGAACAATGCTGACTGGTATATCATTAAATATACCAGTCAACAGCATAGTGTACGTATATTACTATCGTAGTGTTCCAGCTTTGTGAACATGATTCGATTCCAGGTGGTAAAAATATATTCTTCCCGTCAAATTGTTCAATTGTTTTTAAATTGAACATATTCGACATATTTATTTAGTTGTCTTGCAAATTCGATACAAAATTTGAACCTAGAAAATACATGGTGTTACGCACTGTATTAGAAAAATCTTTCAGTTCGAACATTTACGATTCAAAGAGATGTATTGAATAGATTGAATTATTACAGCATTTCGGCAGCATCCTTCGTGTATTATTCTCTCATATACAGCGATTCAGTAATTTAACATGTAATTCAATTCTCTATTATCTGTAGTCCATCATCAATCATATTTCCACCGATCATCTGCACCATTTCAATCAAGTCAGTTGCTAAGTTCAGCTAAGTGCCTAAAGGTGTTAAAGGGTTTCGAACTTCAACGTGCTTGTCGACTAGTCAAACAAAGATGGCTAGTCATTCTAGTCTGAATAATAGTCCAAGCTTTAGTCGATGTCTGCATTCCTACGACTTGTAATCCAGGAGTCTCTCATCCGTGGCCGCGTTTTGGCCTTCAGGTGTCCGGGGCCTGTTGACTTGATCTGGCAAAGTGTATCTATATTGACCGATACATTTAAATGTCTATACGCTGTGCTTCTCAACCTCCATGCATAACAAATTGTATTGCCATTTCTTCCTGTGCTGATGCAGCAGGATTTTCTCTTCCTTTTTTATTGGACTACAAAATAATATTTGCATATCTTTTGCGGCATTCTTTTGGTTTTCCAGCGAGGTGTCGAACCTCTGTTATTCTGGTTGGCCCCTTTTTTTGCACTGAGGCAACAATCCTCGGTCCCAGGGCCCCCAGCGGAGCAGGCGCTGCTCTCAGCCTCCTTTTGTAGGCGGCAGCCCTCATTCCAATCGCCATAACTTAACCTAACCTAACCCGCACTCAGCAGGAGCGGTGCTAGCTTACATGCTAGCCTAACACTTTATTGCCCCGTCCATTTGCCTGAGTCAGAAGCTCGTTCCGTTACGGATAAATCCTCCGCCCTGGGGTTGTATTGCTCCCGAGGGGCCATCACACTGGTAGGAATACCATTACACGGGTTGGCGGGGATGTAATAGGTATGGCAGAACTCTCCCGGCGGAGAGCTTATCGCTGTTTGGAGCCTATATAAAATTAATATGAGTCTCTGTGTCACAAATCGTCGCCAAATACAACTAGACTTCAGGACTGGAAAAACGCTTTGTCCGGGAAAAGAAGAAGGAGTTTCAACAACGTCGAGGGAGCAGCAAAAGTTCTACCTCAGCCTTACTTCGTGGTAGCGCTTCACAGACCTCGGACTCAACTTGGTGGCAGCGATATTTATAGACTCTCTGGATCTCCTCGAGATCGCTATCTATTAGCAATTTGACGAAGATACCATTTTTATGGTCAGCCGGGCTTAAATGACCCCGAGTTGTGTTAGAAGGATTTACCAAGAGTGGCGTGTCGCGGGCATGCTGGGGCGCTTAGCATGACAATGCTGGCGAGGCATGAGATTGTTGGAGGGGAGTAGGAGAGGAGAAGAGACGAGGGGAGGGGGGGGGGCACGCAAGGCATTGCATTGCATGGCTTGTACCAGCAATGACTGCATTGTTCGGCTATGGGAGGGGCACCGACGATAGATAAGAAGCTTAACTTGTCACGCCATTACCTGGCCATTAGGTAGGATACCGGGGTTATCCTTCCATCGGAGGTGCTATTGGATAGCCGGGCTATCCTGCTATCAGAGGTAATGTCGTTCGTATTTCTGGGCAATAGATCTGATAGCCGGGCTATCATGCCGTAGAGGCCTCATCGTTCCTTGATAGTTCCGGAGAAGAGTTCGCATATCCGGCTTATCCTGCTATCGGATGATGCTGTCGTTCTCTCTCTCAAGCCTAAGCATTCGGCAGCGAACCTATTAAGCAATCGGATGATGATATCCTACCTCACAGAAGCAATAGCTTGTCTTTAGCGTGTTTAATAGCAGGAGTGATGGAGCTCGTCTTTAGCGCCTTGTCTTTAGCGCCTTTAATAACAGGAGCGATACAGCTCGTCTTTAGCGCCTTCAATTCAGGAGTGATGGAGCTCGTCTTTAGCGCCTCGTCTTTAACGCCTTTGATAACAAGAGTGATACCGCTCGTCTTTAGCGCCTTCGATTCAGGAGTGATATAGCTCGTCTTAGCGCCTTGTCTTTAGCGCCTTTAATTCAGGCGTCATATAGCTCGTCTTTAACGCCTTGTCTTTAGCGCCTTTAATTTAGGCGTGATATAGCTCGTCTTTAGCGCCTTGTCTTTAGCGCCTTTAATTCAGGTGTGATATAGCTATTTCGCATGGACTTGGAACGCAAGACCTTCCTACAATATCAATTCTATTGTAATTATTTGACAGCTAAGCATCAAACTTAGCTACAATAATGTTTATTATATGCTTTCCTAAGTTATAAATTTGGTAAGTGTTTCCCAGACATCCGTTAACCTCAATTCACAGACCAGCAAATCCAAAGACTTCAAAAATATCTCAGTACTTTCGTGAGTTTCCACGTAAGTGTGAAGGAGTTAGCTGATCATAAGGGTGAAAGAGGACGACGTAACTCCCAACTGAACTGACCACCGACACATACTCTCAATAAAATCAAAGAGGACGACGTAACTCCCAACTGAACTGACCACCAACACATGCTCTCAATAAAATCAAAGAGGACGACGTAACTCTCAACTGAACTGACCACCAACACATGCTCTCAATAAAATCAAAGAGGACGACGTAACTCCCAACTGAACTGACCACCAACACATGCTCTCAATAAAATC
>SDVV010019776.1:0-13454 GCA_016164225.1 Gammarus roeselii
ACTTATGTGTACGTGCATACGCTCGAAAATATACTTGCATGTACGTACACAGCCCTATACACATACATACATGCATACACACATACATTAGGCGGGTGCCTAATGTATGTGTGTACGCACATACATTAGGCACCCGCAGGCGTACATGTGTAGGCGTACATACATGCCGAGTCAGTTATACGTGGAAAACAATCGGTGACGGTCGTATCGTCGTAGAATAAATGCAAGGGATGTTTAGGTCTCAAAAATGTGTTTACGAGAGTTGGATGAAAAAATGTCCGAAGATGATTTGGCTTGGCTCGAGGATATATTGACTACTGATAGAGTTATCAGTTATCTACAAATGCGGAGAACAAGAATCATAAGGGTGGGAACTATTATCTGTATATGGAAAAAGAATAATGAAAATAGGATTTGGGTAACTGATTTCGAAACGTTTCAGTCATATGTAACAGAGTTCAAAGAAAATAAGAAGGTAAATCTTGAAATTGCTATGATCCAAGCTGAAACCTTCCACAAATGTAATAAAGTCGGATTGGTGGTAAATAATTTTTTCCTAGGAACAAAATAAAATCTGGAGCATATGATGGAATTTTTTTCGGATATAAATTGGACGTACAGTGAAATGGACAAGATTCTAATAATTAAAGTTAGCAAAGAAGAAGAAGAACATACATGGAATTGCTCGGATCTACATATATGGATTCAAGGCGATGGAACAGGCTTCGGTATTCGTATCAAATATATGCTGGATTATATGATTGAATTTGAGAGAAGACAGATACATAGTGATTATGGGAATGGTTTTATGTACGCACCATGCTGATACAGATAAAAAAACAAGATATATGTCATTGAGATGCCAGCAAGGTCTGTAAATAATACCAATAAATACTAATAAAACTATGTAAATCCTAAAACAGTTGTTTTATTATCCTAAAACTTAAAAGTTGAGCGATGAAATTGCAAACATTGTGTCAGTCGGAGGTAGCATCGATTTGTCGAACACGGTAGGAGAATATGTTTCAAGGCGTGAAATGATGCCATAAACCTATCACGAGGTTAATGATCTACATGTGTTACAGATTGGTAGAATATAAATCAGAGTCCGATCAGATCATACTCAGTCAAGATTGTGATTCTGTTGTGGAAGGATGGGGTATAGCTTGAGTCGTCGTTTGTTCGAAAGTAATGGGGTTATGGGGGTCTATAAGCTTTGCAAAAAAGAAATAAAATTGAATACATATAAGCCCACGAGTAATGTATGACGACATCTGAAAAGAAGTCCTTGTCATGAATTTGAAAATTATAGGGAAGATAAGGCAAATCAACTGTGCTAGTCGTCAAAGGATGTAGTGCCAGGAGGTGTCGAAAAAAAAATAAGAAAAACATAGTGTGAGACCCTGTGTCCGTTTGTATGATGATGGAAACAAATATGAATAACTTGTAACATTCAATCCATCTAAGATTGAAAATCTGTCCTCTCTGGTAACATATATGAGTCGAGTTTGACCACGAAGTAGAGATAATTATGTGCAAGTTTTATAAACAACCGTGTGGAGGGCGGTTCATATGTATACATCGATGACTGAAAACCGTACATAAGGCTAGGTTAGGTACCATACATCAGGTCAGGTTCGGTTAGGTTAGGTTTTTGATGGGTTTGAATAACATGTAAAAGTGAATTAAAATTTTATCAAATCAAAAAATCAAGAACCATTTGAAAAAAAATATGACATTCAAACAATGATGAAATTATGTGTGAAAGCAGAGGAAATTTGCTAGATCAAAATTGGAAGTGCGTATCAAACTGCAAAGGATAGATCAAAATGTTGAGTCAACAGGAGATATTTGTTATGCATTGTAAATATCAATGACTGAATACCGTACACAAGTTGGGTTAGGTTAGGTTTCTGATGGGTGTGAATAACATGTAAAAGAATTGTAAAAATTGTGTCAAATCAAGCATCAAGAGCCATATGACAATAGGTATAACACTCAAACAATGATGAAATTATATATGAAAACAGATGAAATTTTGCTAGATCAAAAATTAGAAATGCGTATCAAAACTGCAAAGGTTAGATCAATCTGTAAAGTCAAGTGGAGATACTTGTTATGCATTAATCCTAAAACACTAAAAATCCTATGCATGCATGAGAAAGTCGATCGAAATTATATTATTCATGGAAACAATAGGTTAGGTTAGGTTGGGAAGATTAGTTCTTTTAACAGAACATGACGTAAAACTGATCCCCAATAAATATCTCGTAACAAAAGCAAAGGATGTTGTTCTATAGGTTAGGTTAGGTTAGGTTGTCTAGGTATTAATGCATCTGGTAGTGTATGGTAACCCTTCTGCACAAAAATGTGTGTATTTGCTTATATGGTATCGACACAGTGAGGCTAACGACTATGTATATATGCATTGTGTCGACACATGTGCCGCCACAGTTAGGCTAACCACCATGTATATATGCCCTGAGTCGACACATGTGCCGCCACAGTGAGGAAAACGACCCTGTATATATGCAATGTGTCGACACATGTGCCGCCACAGTTAGGCTAACGACCATGTATATATGCCCTGTGTCGACACATGTGCCGCCACAGTGAGGATAACGACCCTGTATATATGCATGTAAAAAAAGTATATATGAAAATTGGTACGGAAGTACATTCACAGAAAGGAAAACACGGGGATATGGGTTATATGCAGTGTGGAGATAAAACCATAAAAATGAAGCTCCACCTTCTGGTTTTGGCGTCATCTCAAAGGAAACCATTAAATTTAATATGATAATCTTAAAAATGATCGAGGAAATACAAGCTCTAAGGATGCAACGGGGATATTGATAGAACATAATAATCCAAACCTGGGTAGCAAAAACAATAATATAGACAGTGCTCAACAGGGTGCATAGTAAATGTCACACGCAGGTGACAGGTTGTTCCTCACACATCTTAATAACTACATATGTTCACCTCTACTATTAATGTATTTTTGTTTAATAAACTGAACTTGTATACGCATCATTCTAATATTTACGTCGGACACACAGCATTTCACGTTTGATCAAAAGACAATCATTCAAACTGTGGCCTTGATGTGTTATGTTTTGTTTATTTTCGGTTAACGCGTGTTGAACGCATGTGTGGAGGTGTATTATAATAAGATAGGTCAGTAAATTGGGGTTAAAGGTTTGAATTTATGATGCTCGGCTTACTCTCTCGTATTCCCACGCCATGTCCCCCGGAGGTTAAAATAGGCTGCCGTTCGCCTATTTTTGAAAGTATTTGTCCGTACAGTGACCACGGTAAAGCTAGACATTATGATATTCTGATCTTATACATATGTACGTGGAGTCATGAGTAACTTAACACTCCTGGATTGGCTTTGCCTGCTCGTATCTCAGTTTTTACCTCCCCAGAAAAGGATCGCTTGCTCGTTTTTTTAATATGAAAAGACTAAGACGGTTCACCCTTTTATTTTCTGCGTCTGACCGGAGTCAGTGATTGTTGATTAGGAACGACTTGCCTTTGGCTCTCTTTATTTACCGAATCATCGCATGATTTTGTTTTGTCATTGATTTGAGTGTGGTTGGTGACGGTTTGTTCATTCATTCCTCTATTCACGCTTTCGCTCGTTCTACACTCACATATCGCATCGGTCCAACTTGAACATCACTTGCCTTTGCATCTAACTCATCACACTACTGACATTTCTTAAAATTTCGGACAGTGGTGTTCCCACTTGAAAATACTATCTTGAAAATTGGACTATAATTTCCTGAAATTGAATGGCGCACTTCTACGCAGACCTGAATGCTACACGACATTTTATCGACAACACACGAAATCGACTTTACATGAAATAATATTGAAATTTATAATAGCACAACGTGTGTTTAGACATGCCACCTAACCAATTGGTCATAGAAATTTTGTATGAAATTTGAAACGGAAAAACAAGACTGTCTGAAATTTTCTACAGAACGGGCCATTATATAATTTTTGGGTGAATGAACCAATGTCAGATTATTTCTACATCTATCGAGCTTTTCATCGCGTCAAGGTCTCATTTGAATTTCTTTAAATGATATGTGTTAGGCATTTTTCGACCAGTGATCATATTAAAAACAAGACTGTCTTAAATTTTCTACAGAACGGGACATTAAATAATTTTTGGGTGAATGACCTAATGTCAGATTATTTCTACATCAATCGAGCTTTTCATCGCGTCAAGGTCTCATTTGAATTTCTGTAAATGATATGTGTTAGGCATTTTTCGGCCAGTGATCATATTTGCAGTGATTGACTAAATATAAATTTTTATCACCAGTTGTCTACGTTCAATTGACACATAAATTACTTATATTCTACAAAAGAGAACTTATATACTACACCGGTGAACTACGGGCTAATTTCATTAATTATCCAATAATGTATTTGCTTGATTTTTTCTTTTTTATCCATTTTCTGAAATATTTTTCAATATTTGTAAAATAAATAAATATATTTTTTCTACATATCAGGCATCGCTTTACATCACCGCGATTTCGTTTTACTTGAGTAATTTGCATGACGACGATCGCGATGAATAATGCTGGAAGGGCAGGTCGAATATTTTACGTGCACCTACATAAATTCATTTCAAAACTAATTTTGGACTCATTTGCTGATTCGAAGACAGATATAATTAAAAGTTTTGTGGAAGACGTTGTAATTGCTTTTATTTTCACAAACTCTCTACTCTCACTTCTTACGGAAGAACGGTCTATCACGATATATCACACTTGATTTGATGAGCTTCTTGATTCACTTCTTATTGCTTGAACCACTTACAGTTTGTATTCATGTTTGTTTCTGAAGACCACCTGGAGGCTGTGAGGTTACGCCTTCTAAGAGGCTACATTTTCCTGCCCGCTGTCTGGTTTGGCCGACGTGTTTGACTTTGTCTGTCCTTGTCAATCATCTGGTCGTGGCTGTTGACTATCGTGACAGCCCGTCCTGGCAGAGGGAGTCCGTTCACGGATGTGGCTGTCCTTTGCAATGCCGTGCCAGGGATAGCTAGGTTGCCTTGCTAGCAGGTAAAAGGGGCGGAGAGCTCCGTGCTGGCAGTAGGGTGGTAGCCAACGCGTTCCTCTCTGTTTTTTTTAAAGTGATGATTTTAATTTGTATTCCAGTGAATGACTTAACTTTAATTTGTTTGCTCCAAAATCCTGCACCGCTTTTCCACCAGTGTTAAATACTTTATTTGAGGTTGGTAAAATAAGGTAATGGTGCGAAGGTTCAAAAGATTACAAGTTGTTTTATAATATTATTTTGAGTTATGAACAAAGTAACAGGTCAACAGAATAATTCTCAAACGATTATGAATAATGATTGTTATATCAACAGTGTAAATATGAGAAAAATGTAAAAGGAGACAAAAAAAAACTCATCCTCCTTTCAAGCTGTTCTGTTACGAAGTGTGAAGTCCCATTCAATTTACCCCTGCACTCCTAAAAATATGGGAGGGCCTTGCTTTTATGTATATGAAATGATTCTCCAATAGGAGAACCACTCTACCGTTTGATCGAGCTGAGGGGGCGGGTTATTTTAAATTATTGACACTTATTGGCAAACAAACAGTTTAGGTCATTAACAAATTTTATTGGCTCCTCCCATTATTTTTACAATTTAAGATAACCCTAGGCTATGCGAGTGAAACACGGCCCCTCTTTGTTATTGTATCCCGGCCACTAACTGATGACTGGTTGATTTTACCAGGAAGACCCAAATGACTTCCACTTGTCAACGTCTGCTGGTCATGTAATGCAATATGGGGACCAACTGTATTTTGCTAAAAAAAACACTTTGGATGGGATTAGGACATATGCAAGGCAAGGGATTACATCGTGTAACTTAAGCTAGGGTTAACAGTCCTACACTGCTTTTCGGGCAGTACGAAAGATTCAAGCTTTACGGTAATGTCTGGGTAGACATTGTGACACATATATCTGCTAGCGGAGGCTGATCATAACACTATCTTATACCTTCACATCCGCGTTTCGGAGAACTTTTGCTCCTGAACCCCTCCCATTACCCACCGCTAATTAGGCCCTATCTTATTCCTTCACATTTGCGTTCTGGACGTCCCCATGCGCCTGACCCCTCCCCTACCCACCGCTAATTATGCCCTATCTTATTCCTTCACATTTGCGTTTTGGATACCCCCTGACTCCGGTCAACCCCTCTCCCACCGCTAATTAGGCCTTATCTTATTCCTTCACGTTTACGTTTTGGACGATATATACTCTACTGACAGCCTAAAGAGGGCCCAGATTCTACCTGATCGAAATTGTGTTGTAATGTTACATCCGTAGAATGCAATCCATTTCATAACGGGGCCCTGATATATGGCGACTCAAATAATCAATTATTTTTTGTAGCGAAACAATTGCGTAACCGTTCTTATTAGCTCTATACACGACTCTAAGTAGCTAGTATGTTCCATAAACGCGGATTAGTGCAGGTTTATAGATAAGGATAATTACCGGTGGGCGGGGAGTTGGCCGGAGTCATTCGGTTGAAACCGGTTTTATCTGCGGGCGGCGCGAAGGGGGTCGGAACTTGTTTTGGCGTGGTCGGAGTCATTCGGGTGGACGGACGGATGGGCCTAGACTGGGAGTATTTTATGTTTTGAACATTTAATTAATATGGGTTTCAAGGGTATATTGTAATTATTTACATATATATTTCTAGCGCAGCGGACGGACGGGTGGCTCACGTGGTGGTGAATGGGGCTTTCAGTCCCAGCTTTCGAATGTATTTGGGAGTATTTTCGTGGTTTGAACATTTATTTTTTACTGCTTATAAATATTTTACTGTATTTATATATGATTTTTTCCTTTAGATGACTGTATTGGGGTACACTTGGTTCCATACTGTTATTTATTTTACGTTTATTCGATTCTGGTAGAAATATGTCTTCATCTCATTTTGGACTCAAGGTGAGGGTACGGGGCTCCATAAATATATGTTCGTTACTATAGGCTGCTTGCTCACTTACTGTTTGTTCATTATATATAAATAAATCGTTGCTTGTAGGAATATGCTTATATCACATTTTAGAGGGGGGTTGGGGTGTAGGGACCCACTAGGCTAAAAATTCAGTACGCCTCTGGGATTTTCGTCAGGTGAGGCTGCTCTTAGCTGTTCTTTGTCTAATCAGTATTTTTCCATGACTTATTTGCCGTTATTTCTATGTTCGGAGTGTCTGTATCATTATATATTTATGTCTGGATTATAATTCTATATATTTTTCTGTGTATATTATGTGGATTCTTTGGCGGTAAGATTAGGATATTTTGTGTTTTTTGTTGGTTTATCTTATACTGTATATAGTGTTTATTGGAATAGTGTAGTAGGTATGTTTTATAACTCGATTTGCAGCCTTAGCACGCGTTCGGCCCTGCTTGGTACCAACATCTGTTTATTCCTTATGTATTTATTATCTATATGAATAGTATGGTTTAATAGTTTGCCAGTTGGCGGGTTGATGACAAATATTTCTGGGGATGCAGCAGCTTCGTTACGAGAATCTGTATACTCCATTTCGCAATATCCAGATTTGAACCTGATATATCATTGACACCATGTTTCCGCATTTTACATATGGGCCGTTATCAAGTGTTTGTAGATAGCCGAGTAGTCCTCTCTAGAATTTTGTATAGAGAGTATCGGTCGGATGCCCCCCTCAGCGAGAGAAGCTGGAGCTCACGTAAGCGATGTGGATTCATCGCAAGTTATTATATTGTGTTATGTATACATAGTGATGATTGGTTGATAAATGCAGAATTTGTATTGTTTTCCGAATTTTGAATAAGTATTTCATGCAGTTATAGGAATTTTAGGATATTTAGGTTTGCATCTTCCATGTAACACAATATTGCAGGTATAATTGGTCGGTTATCACATCATTCTTCTTATTCTTGTATAACTCGAGCGTTTTAGGATGTTTCTTTCAGTTTTGTATGTTCTCTGTAGAGTTTCCATCTTATATGAATAGTATTGGACATTTCTTACAATTATATATATATTAGGATTTATTGCGTTTGTATCTGCAATGTAGAACAATATTTCAGGCATAGTTTAGTTGGATGGTGTATCGTTTCAGTGTTTTATGTATCTTTTGCGTTCTGATACATAAATTGAAGTGGAAAAATATGGCTATAGAAGATTTGATTTATTACAAGCTTGGTCTTATTGTTTGTTTATTGTATATTTATTGTAGGAGTAACGTCATACTTCAATGTTTAGGAGGAGTTAGAGGAGTCCCCTGGGCAAAAGCTCGTTGCGTGTATGTTTATTTGTATAAGTAGACCGTTTTACTATGATGGATACCGTCGTATATTACAATTTTTTAATGTTGATTAAGGCAGCGTACAGAATTACTTCGCTCTTTTTGCTATTGTCATTGTTGTATGATTTTTCCACTGTAATCATATGAATATATGTTTAAGAGGTGTAAATCTTTACTACATCTTTGTGTTATTTCGTCATTAAACTCTGGCAAGTGTATAGTTTAACGTTTAGAAGACGATTTACCGAATGGATTGGTCCTGGTTTAAAGGTGGTTTACACTCTTAGGTTGTCATTTTGAGTTCGCTCAAGTTCAACGTGAGTTTGTTATTTCTTGTGGATGTTGGTCTTAAGTTCCATGGGTTTGTTAGAAAGGTTATGCGACAAGTTGCTGGTCTTTGTGGTGATTTACTTAGGCGTCAGTGAACAGAAGCCCACATTTTATAGCTACGCTCTTTGTGACTCGTGTCAGCCCCATTCTTGACCACTGTACCTGTGTATGTATTCTTGGTTATGTCCAGGATGTGATTTTACTCGAAGCTGCTCAGAGAAGATGGACTAAACAGATGCATGGTATATCCGAGGAGTTGTATCATGACTGGCTGTTGCCTCTAAATTTTGTTCCATATCAGAGGTTGCTTGCTGAGAAGTGTCCTAATAAATCATATTAGAATTCCTTGTTATAACACAGTAGGCTTTTGATTTGTCCTACTGTAGGCCTAGCATCAGTAAGGTTTAAGAATTTATTTCAGATTGAACGGGTATCGTAGCATTATTTCTTTATTTCCCATGAACTCAGTGTTTTGTTTTAGAGTCAGATATTTTCGGTGTGGCTTAAATGTCAGTATACCGTCTTCAACCTGCTTCAGATCACATTAAGAATTAAAATATGGGATTATTTATATATTTTATCAGAGACAAGATTGGTAATGTATATCGGCATCCCGTATTGATCGATCATACACCTTCCATATTGGTGTAGGATTTATCATCTGGGGTATGGTAGGACACGCTGTATATCATAGTTAATCAATGTCGGTTAGGGTAGAGAAGAGAAACTAACTTAGCTATTTTTATTTGCTGGTATGCGATTTTGAACGGTTATCATATTAATATTACTTTATTAGGTAACATTCTCCTAAATCGATTTAGTATTGGGTATAAATTCAATTAATTGGATGTAGTGGCACAAAATTTTGGTATGTTTCACCTCCTGATGTTGGACCTGTGGTACTGTTTTGAGTTGCCTTGGAGAATTAGTCTACCGGATTTGTAGAGAAATACCCCATTTGTTTATTGTAGATCTCAAGCATATATTTCGGTCGCATGCCTTTACTAGATGCTTATTCTCACATGTCTTACTTCGATAAATATATGTTACAATTAAAATAGTAGCTCGATTTTTGTGTTGTTATGAGATTTCGTTGAAATTAAGAATATCTGACTTATTCGAGCGTTCACTATAACCACTCTAGCGTTTTTAACTCAATGTTTGTGATGTAAGGCCGCAGTCAGCAAACTCTAGATAATAAATAACGCCCAATCTACATAAATAGCGATTCATATATCAACATACGACATCATTGACAAAAAAATCAATGAATACCAAATGGTTGCCATACACCGCCAGATACGTTAATACCTAACCTAACCAACCTCACCAATAATTTTGTATCCTTATTCAAAATTGATGGCTATGTTTGGTATTTAATCATTATTTTAGGCGATTTACAAATCAAATCGCTCCACATGGCTATATTTACGTAGTTTTTTAATATCGCACACCATGTACTCGCATGAAGTTTTTCATATTCATATAAAGGGTCGATGACGGCACCTGTACCGGCACATGTGCCGGCACCATGTAGGCATATACAGGGCCGATGACGGCACCTGTACCGGCACTGTGCCAGCACCTGTGCCGGCACCCTGTAGGCATAAACAGGGTCGATAGCGGCATCTGTGCTGGCACTGTCCCGGCACCTGTGCCGGCACCATGTGGACACATACACATATTTGCACCAATATACGGGCTCGTTCACCGTCAGTAACATTTTACTTCTGATCTGTGATTTCTAATTGAACTAATTCCCGTTATTTTGTTACAAGACATTTATTGTGGTTCAGTTTTTCACGTCATGTTAAGTTAAAAAATCTAGTTATCCTATCCTAACCTTACCAATAATTCTAGATCTTTTATTCAAGTTTCGTGCCTGCGTATGATATTCAGACATTGACTCGTGATTTATACATATATGAACCTCTCCACTTGGACTGTATATTTATCATATCATTAGCATTTAGAATACACTCCTACAGTTTTGATCTAGCAAATTTCGCGCCTTCTTCATATATAAATTACATTGTTTGAATGATCAGTAACTCATATTATACTCGAATTTGGCCCGAATCTGCATCACTTGTGGTTATGTATGCTATTGCTGTATATGATTCTCTCCACTTCAAATATTTATTTAACATAACATAAACAATTTCAATACACTCCTCCAATTTTGATATGGCATATATCATTTAGCAGATGTTTAGATTCCAGAACATTATCGATATATCCATTTTATGTTTGGATATCTCCATTTTATGTATGGATAAGACTCAGCAGGTAGCTTCCAATAGAATTAATTTATTTCATTTGTTGCAAGTAATTTCAATGTGGATCAGTTTCACGTGATGTTAGGTTCAAAGATCTAGTCAATCTAACCAAACCAGCCCAACCAATAATTATATATTTTTGGATATATGTTTTTTCATGATTATATATGTTATTGGTTCATTATTTTATGCGTTATACATATCAAACCACTCCATTTCGCACTATATATTTTTCACTTTTATTTTTGAGTATCCCACACCATGGAGACACATACACACTTTTGAATGTATAGACGAGGTCAGTGCTGACACCATGCTCACATATCTACTTTTGTATGCATATACAGGATCGGTATCGGCAGCATGTACACACATATATATTCAATATAGCTTAGGGCTGAGTAGGGAAGATTTAAAAATTATTATTGGTGCTTTGCTGTTGACATAGGATACTGATCTTGTTTTTTTCGCCTGTCACAAAACAAAATAGTTATAATTTGTAACAATTTGTTGTAGATTTATGATCTAAGAGGTTAGACAACATTATCATATGTAGCATTTACTATACGTCTGCAATTTTTCATTCGCGTGTGTGTATGTGTGTGTGCGTGTGTGTGTATGTGTGAGTGTGTGTGTGTGTGTGTGTGTGTGTGTGTGTGTGTGAGGGTTGTGTATGTGTGTGTGTGTAAGTACTTATGTTGGGTATTTCAATCATTGATTTATGCTTTATACATATCAAATCTATCCACTTGACTCTACATTTGATCTATCATAATCACTTTGGATGCACTCTTCCAATTTTGATTAAGCATATCGTTGTCCATTTTCATAGGTAAATTTTGTCATTTGTTTGAATGTTATAGGTAATTCATGTTATTTTTCGATATATTTATGTACGAGCGTTGTTCGATTCCTCCCTTGTCTCGCTTTTTAAATTCGGCATCTGTCATAGGTAGGGCTGTAATATTCCAAATTTCTAGTTCCTATTTTGATTGAGCAAAGACCCCCCCCCCTTTTAAACGTGAATTGTTTAGATGTTATAGGTTATTCATATTAATTTGAATTTGACACAAATTCTACATCACTTTCACTTGTTAGTTACATTCAACACTACCTAACCTATCCTATCTTAGTCATGCTTTGTAACTTATTTCGTCATTGATTTATACTTTATGCATATGAATATCTCCACCCGGTTCTTTATATCACCTACACCTAGTTCCTTTTTTATTTCGTGGTCACTCTCTATCATATTATTTGGCAAAGATCAACCATTTTAAACGTAGATTATTTAAATGTTATATGTAATTCATATTCGTCACAAGTTTTACACAAACGAACACGTGGTCTCACACTAGGTTTTCCTAATTTTTCTTCGATATCTCCTGGCAATACACCCTAACGTCTTACACCTATTATTTTTATAATCAAATCCATCAGTTTTATGATCTGGACCAAGACTTTGTTCGAGATAATGCCGTGAATTACTTGTCAATCTATATTTATTCAGCTTTATTTGTTTTCTGCAAATGTAGTTCACCCCCCCCCCCCCTCCCACCCATTCCTCCTTTATTATTGAAAAAACGCCAAATCAAGCCATACTCAATCCTTCCTCAACAGTATCACAATGTTGACTATATGTCTGTACATGTGTATGTTCAAGCGTATGTGCGTGTACATAGGTTAAAAAATGTATAACAAAATTTAAAATTCAAAATTTCAATAAAAGTTTAAAATTTCGAGGGATAACAGAGCCAATTTATCACTTCAATAGACCGATTTGGCTCTGTTATACCTCGAAAATTTGAACTTATATTGAAAATTAGAATTGTAAAATTTGTTATACATTTTCTTTCAACTCATGTACACGTACATACGCTTGAACAAACACACGTACAAACACATAGTCAACATTGTGATACTGTTGATTAAGGATAGAATATAGCTGGATTTGGCGTTTTTTCAATAATAGTGTACATTAGCAGGAAACAAATGAAGCTGAATAAAGATACATTGACAAGAAATTTATAGCATCATCTCAAACAAAGTCATGATCTAGATCATAAAACAATAAAGTTGAATCTGAAAATAATAGGTGTATGACGTTAGAGGGTGTATGTCCAGGAGATGTTGGAGAAAAATTAAGAAAACCTAGTGTGAGACCATGTGTCAGTTTGTGTGAAACTGGTGACAAATATGAATTACGTATAACATTCAAATAATCTACGCATAAAATGGTTGATCTTTGCCAAATAATATTGTAGAGAGTGACCACGAAGTATGAAAGAACTAAGTGTAAGTGATATAAAGAACCTGAATGAGATTAATTTGTAGAAAGTATAAATCATTGACGAAATAACATACAAAAGCATGGCTAAGATGGGATAGGTTAAGTTGGGTTGAATGCGACTGACAAGTGAAAGTGATGCAAAATATGTG
Organism: Gammarus roeselii; assembly: GCA_016164225.1. Lineage (NCBI taxonomy): Eukaryota > Metazoa > Arthropoda > Malacostraca > Amphipoda > Gammaridae > Gammarus > Gammarus roeselii. The sequence continues at coordinate 13,396 of SDVV010019776.1, forward strand.
TCAAATTCCAAATAATATGAATTTTATATAGTATTCAAACAATCTACGTTTAATAGGGG
>SDVV010019777.1:0-13454 GCA_016164225.1 Gammarus roeselii
GACAGGACGGTGTCGACACCAGAGCGACAGGGACAGTCCTGGTATTGGTCTGCCGAGTAAGAGGTGACTCATGACAGGACGGGGTCGACACCAGAGCAACAGGGACAGTCCTGGTATTGGTCTGCCGAGTAAGAGGTGACTCATGATAGGACGGTGTCGACACCAGAGCAACAGGGACAGTCCTGGTATTGGTCTGCCGAGTAAGAGGTGACTCATGACAGGACGGGGTCGACACCAGAGCAACAGGGACAGTCATGGTATTGGTCTGCCGAGTAAGAGAGGACTCATGACAGGACGGTGTCGACACCAGAGCGACAGGGACAGTCCTGGTATTGGTCTGCCGAGTAAGAGGTGACTCATGACAGGACGGTGCCGACACCAGAGCGACAGGGACAGTCCTGGTATTGGTCTGCCGAGTAAGAGAACAATAAAGTCGAAAGTCTGTCAGAAACTGAGACTCCTGTATCTGCAAAACAGGCTGGAGCTTGCCAGTAGTAATTGCATCACAAACATTGTTACCTTTCGATGCGGGAGGTTTCTAGACGTGTACATTGCTTTCCTAATTATGCACTTTCAACATATATGCATTATGATTTAGAACGAGGAAAAATTAATAATAAAAATCAATGCTGAATTATGTACAAATTACCAATACACATTCGATTGAGTACGATTCAAAAAATGAAAAGCAAAAACCATCTTCTAGATAAAGCAAGAGAATAACCGGGATATATAATTACTCGTGTAAATTGGTCGTGTGAGAAATAAGTCATTGTATATGGAGCCGTAAAGTCAAGTCTTGAAAGCGGCAATGTATGCACAAAACAGTTGCGAATAACTTTTTGCATTCGGTCGAGGCTGAGCATTTTTAAAATTCGAGTTTTGATTCCTGAGTCAAGAAAAGCGGTGATTGCGTTACAAAAACAACGTTACATGATAGAAAAGCGAGTGTTGATTTGCAAGAAGTAAGTAGTGAGTTACAGAAAAGGGCTGTTGGGTTTAATTTTATTCAATCTTAAGGAGATGTGGGAACGCTGTTTTCAAAACGAATAATGATAGCGGAATCAAGTAATTGGCGACGGTCGGAGATCATCCAATCAAGGAATTAAAAAAATTACTTTCTTGACGAGGTATCAATTCGCACATTAAATTTGTTGCATTGCGTAACGGGTGATGTCTGGGTGTACACCCGAAAGCATTATTGTAAACTTTTTCGAAAATATTGAGTCATCAAGCTTGGCAAAAAAATTATAATGACGTTGAAATTATATTCGTTATTTTTCGTGTAAACTGAAAGGCAACAAAAAAACTATAGGTATTTTTATAAATTAAATCAACAACAAGGAAGGGTAAAAAATATTATCTACAAACGTTGTATTGCATGCCGAGCCAGAGACTCAGGTGCGTCTCACTACAGTGCACGATTCTTTGCAACATAAACGAAGTTGTCATGTAAGAGGCTCACTATGCGTGAGAGGCGCCTTTGCAGGGAATAATTCATAAAGTTGGTGGAGCTCGTGGCGCTATGGGCAAGGGTATCGACGATACATGCCGGTGCAGAGCCACGGTGGACTACTGCCGGCTAAGGAAAGATGACGATGGGCCGCTGCCTGCCATGGAGGGACGACGGTGGACTACTGCCTGCTAAGGAAAGACGAAGATGGGCCGCTGCCTGCCAGGGAGGGACGACGGTGGACTACTGCCGGCTAAGGAAAGACGACGATGGGCCGCTGCCTGCCAAGGAGGGACGACGGTGGACAGCTGCCTGCCAGGGAACGACGACGGTGGACCGCTATCGGCAAAAAAGAGACGAAGATGGGGAGGTTACACCTCCGGTGCCCCAGCAAAATAGAAAAAAATACCGAAATTATGGAGCGACAGCTACTTCCTTGGGAAATTGAAATCACATCTAAGCTTTATTGTTCAATAAACATAAGAAGAACGTTCGCGGAAAATCCTTTTTATGCACACCGAGAGTTTAGGTTATTCTTTGTTCTGTGAGAAATACGGAGAGTAAAAACATACTTCAGGATTAGTGTGACAGTATACCGCAGCACCTGAATGGAGCTGACACTCTCGTGCTAGTGTTTACAAGTGCTCACAAGTGTGGGAAGACAAAAACAGGGCGATGGGCCCAAACTGGGTTGCCTTTTGATATCAAGAGGATTAGTTCTGGAGTAGAACGCCTAAGAGAGCTTCATGTGCAATTTCTGTTTTAAGAACATCAAGAAAGGGAACGGCTTAGCTATTTATCGCCGATTGATGTAGAACTTATCGAGCCGCGACTTGAACGTTTCGATTGTATTGCTATTTACCACCTCCGCTGGAAGTTTGTTCCATTCTTCGACAACTCTATACGTGAAAACATTGCGCGCGATGTCGAGTAAGAAACGTTTCCCATTTTGAATCTATTATTCCTAGTCACTCCGTTCGTATCTAGAGTGAAAAGGTTCACTCGGTCGACGTTTCCCTTTCCGTTCATAATCTTCCACCCTTCGATCATGTCACCTCTGACGCGAAGTTTCTCTAGCAAATAAAGATTTAGTTCACGAAGCCTGTCTTCTCATGATTTATTCCGCACCGAAGGGATGAGTTTGGTAGGTCTACGTTGAACCTTCTCTAATTTAGTAACGTCTTTTCTATGACATGGAGACCAAAATTGAACTGAGTTCTCAAAATACGGTACTCCGTTCTCGAGTAACTTGATCATACTATGTGGATTTTTGTACGAGATAGTGCGTGATTTCATATCTAGCATTTTGTTGCCTTTCTTGACAGCATCCGTACATTGCTTGCTAATTTTAAAGTCATTACTGATGATGACACATTAATCTCTCTCTTCGGTGACAAGAATGAGTTTCTTTCCGGACATTGAATATTCGATCTTGAGGTTAAGAGGACGTATGTGTATAACTTTAAATTTGTCTGCATTAAATTTAATTTGCCACTATTCTGACAAGTCAACAATTTTGTTCAAGTTTAGTTGGATTTGCTGGCACTCTAGTACGGTTTGCACTTTTCCTCAAATATTAGTATCGTCTGCAAACTTGCTAATGTTTGAGAGTATGTTACTATCAAGGTCGTTAATGAATATAGTTAAGAGAACCAAACCAAGCACGGATCCTTAAGGCACGCCGCTCGTACAACTCGCAGCGCCGTTAAGTACAACTCGCTGCCGTCTATTCGTGAGCCAGCATTTTATCCAGTTGATAAGCTCGTCTCGAATACCGATGCTGTGCAATTTAAATTTACTAACTAGGCACTCGTAGGAGACTTTATCAAAGGCTATTTGGAAGTCAAAGTAGATGATATCGATTGGAGATTTTGTTTCGTGGATTTCGATTATATTCTTGAAAAAAGTAGCAGGATCGTGAGACAAGGACAGCTGTGTCTAAAACCATGCTGAGAGTCGCCAATCAATTTGTTTGATTCTAAGAATTCTGCAATTTAATCCGTTATCAAACTTTCCATCAATATGCCAATGACTGAGGTAAGACTAATCGAACGGTAATTTCCGAAACGCTTTTTGCCCCCTTTTTTAAAATTGGGGTAACATTGGCCTCTTTCCAGTTACAGGAGCTGGTGCCATTTGTAAGAGATTGGGTGAAAATGTTTGATACATGATCGGCAATTTCGTTTTTAGTCTCTTTCAGAATTCTGGGATGAACTTGGTCTGGACCTGGAGATTTTATGACTTGCAATTTATCTGTATATTTAATAACCTCGGCGGGGAAAAGTTCACTGTGCTGAGGCCTTCAATTCGTTTTGCCGCTATGATATCCTCAGCATTATGAATATCCTGATTCGCTAACGTAAATACAGAGCAGAAGTATCCATTAAGTAGGGCACTCATTTTCGTGTCGTCCGTTTCTAGCTCACCAATATCGTTCATGAGAAGACCAATCACAGATCTTGATTTTTTTTGCTTGAAACATAACTAAAAAATTGTTTCGGACAAGTTTTGGCATGGACGGCAATTTCATTTTCATAATCAGTCTTCTTACGTTTTTGGGCCCTCTTTAGATCTCTTCTGCTAATGCTGTATTCATTTTTTGCTACGTCGTCATGTGGATGTTTCTGTTGGTTTTGCTTTGCTTTCTTCCGTGACTGAAGGCGATGGAGTTTTCCATTTCCGTTCTTAGGCTGTCTGACTGCTGTTCGCCTGTTTCTTGCGAGGGATATTCTCGTGTTCGATATGTTCAGGTGCAGTCAAGAAATTGTTAAGCGATTGGTTGACATCTTGTTCGAGGGTTATATTTGCTGACGCAATTGACTCTCTTAGGCCATCAAAGTTAGCTAATCTAAAGTTAGGGGCTTTCACAGTTTGTTGACGTTTTCAACTCAAGCTCTATCAAAAAGCGGATACAGTTGAGGACGCTAGTTCCGAGTGGTTCTTCCACTTCGACGTTCGTGACATGAGAGTCGCTTGCCCTAAAAAGGAGATCAAGAATATTGCTACCTCCTGTTGGTGTCTTCACCATTTGGGTCATGAAGATATCGTCGGCAAAATTAATCAGACGTTGGCCGATGGCAGTGCATTCGTTTGTTTCCCAATCAATGTCGGGGATTTTGAAGTCTCCGAGCACAATACTGTGCTGTGTTGTGACGACATCGACGAGGGTGTTGTAGAGATCGATATCATCCTCAACCTTGCTTTTTGGGGGACGATAGACGAGAGTGATTTGCCATTTTATATGTTTACCGACTACTTTGATTGATACTATGTCGTGTCTGCGGTTTGGAATAGTCACTTCTAGTATTTGTAGGGTGTTTTTCACAAGAAACAGCATTCCACCGCCCTCTCGGCTTTGTCTATCTTTGTGAAATAGTAAAATTGTATTATGTCGATACTTTAATTCATTGCGATTATACCTAATTCTTCGATCTCGTCTCGGAGACTTTTAGCGTTCACATAGTAACATTTGAAAGTACCGTTGTTCACATTAACATGATTTTTTTGACTTATACTGTGTTGGAGCCCAGACTATCGTTCACGTTTACGCTGATTGTACTAGCGGAGCAGCGACTAATGCCTCTAACTCGGACTGGATTGATGACAGGAACTTTTTTGCGAGGACATGCGGTGATGTTTTGATGGGTTCCTGTATTGGTTGTGTATCTATTGCTGGCGCGGGTGGTGGCCGTTGGGTCATTCCGTCGGGCACTGCTGGCGGAGTTGTGGGTTGGAAATCGAGTGCGTTTTTTTACTTATTTCCGGTGGCAAGACTAGTGCCGATGTTTTTTGATGATGTTTTCGAGGGTATTGAGTCCGTATGTGTTTATGCGAACCTTGTTGGCGATTTAGATGAGGTTATAGTACTTTGGATCGATCATCGTATCCCAATGATCAGAGAAGGGGATTTTCTGTGACTCGCAGAATGTTGCTAAGCGATTATTACTTAAAATCATCTTGCTGAACTTGTATCTACTTTGGTTCAGATGGGGCAGAACGCCAGTGACGTGGATGTTCGCGTTTGAGCTTTTGACATTGACTAGCATGGTTTCATATCTTTTCCATGTCAATTGCGTCTGCGAGATGTCTCTAGCTCCAAATTGTATTTGAATTCCTTTGGAAGAATGTATCTTTTCCATTTATGATTATGTCTTCGATCTCGTCGATTTTCAAGTCTGCTCTGGCAAGTATTTTCAGTTGAATTCTCCCTTTTCGCTGTTTTGATTTGAAGGCGGTGACATTGTAGTCACCAATCACAATAATTTACTCTGTATTTTGAGAGTCCATTTCATCGCGCAATACATCAAATCGGTTAGGTGTGTTGGGTTGGATGTGGTGAGGTTATGGCACAATGCGTGTTGCACTGTCGCAGTGTGGCTGCCTCCTGCTTACTATAGTCGTGTAAAGTGCATCGCTATCTTTGACTGAGTTTTCTATCGATTTGATGCAGTCATTTGTCTCTGCGTCCAGAGTTGATAGCTTCTTGGCCAGTTCGGAGTCTAGGTGCACTTGATGTTTATTCATTTGATTTCAGGTGGCCTGCGTAGTTTCTTTCACTGCTGCTAGCTCACTGTTCATCAGATCTTTAAATTCGTGGAATTGTTTCAACACGTTTCCCAATTTTGATTCAACAGCTAGCAACCGGCTGTCCGTGATGCCTGTCTTTGTTTTGGACGAGTCTTGGAGGCCTGACTGAGTAATGCCTTCAGTTGCTTGATTTCCTCTGCCTTTTGGTTGATTTCTTATGCCTGTTGAAATAGTTTGCAGCTTGCTGTCTTGCATTCCCCATTAAAGGGACGACTGCGCAGATTTCTGACAGGGCTAGAATAACTATCGCAAGCCATTAATTTGGCGGCGTCCGGTTGGTGGCATATGCCACATGCTAACTTAGCATGAACCATCTTGGGCTGGTAAAAAGATTACCGGTGAGAAAATGGACCTTCTGCTTGAGTTCTGTTTTCGTGGTTTCTTGTAGACAGCAGATATGAATATAATAATTATAGTTATTTTTGGGATGTATAAATTACAACGATGAATTGAAAACGTAATTAGAACGGAATCGTACAAAAGCGAGTCTGATACTCGTTATCGTCGGATGCGCGTTAGTGGGCCTATGGCATGCCATTCTGCGTCACTAATGAAGCATCTGAATGTAGCTGACACACTAGCAGCTAGTGGGCCCAATATGAGCCATGCTGCCGATGAGGATGAAAACACGACATAAATGTTCGTAACGCAAACAAAGTAAGGCGTGTGCATTTACAGCAGCAGCACCAATTGAATTATACGAAGCAACAATTCATCATGAATTTGATGCAGGCAAATCATATCACTAGCGAAGGTAAAGAAACAGAACCCTCTGTGTAAAAAACATCTAATGTAAACATTCTGCACTAAAACCTTTACAGCAGCGTCTGAACAGAGTAGTAACACTCGTCGCCTGCAAAGCATATTACATGGACGAAAATAGGCTCTGGTCTCAATTGCGTCGTCTTTGTACTCTGCAGATGGGCTCCTCAAAATTCAGAGAATTTTACGTGAAAGGTTGCTGGGATTCGTTGAAACTGTTCACACAACTGGCGGCGTATTGCTCAAGGAAAAGTTATATGCACCACATCTAGAGTGAGGTTGAAAGAAGACGAGAGGCTGCGTGAAGTTTAACTGATCAACATTGGAACGATTGTAACAAACTGTGAACAAAGAGGTCCAGATCAAACAATTGACATCGCTGGTCCCACATCAAACGAAAGGAAAATGCAGTTTGCCAAAATTTGAGATGTAATCGATCCATAGAATATTGTGATAGGCCTACAAGAAATTAACAGTATGACGTGTGCACGACTTCCGTACAAAATGTGAGCATTAGGGCAATGAACTAGAACACCCTGACTAGAACAGCTAGTGGGCCTACGGCGAGCTATGATGCTTGAGTGCTGAACTGAAGCACCTGAATGAAGCTGACACACTAGCAGCTAGTGGGCTTCATACGAGCCATGCTGCTGATGAGGTCGGCTCAGTAAAAGTGGAGCTGAGTGTTCCAGGCTGGGCTAGATGTACTGCAAATTAAATTTTTGAATACTGCTAGAATAAACTCTTTAGCCCGTCCCTGGTCCACTACAACTGCTACTACTAAACTCTGCGATAACTATCCGTCAAACTTAAAAATATGTCTCATTTTACTAAGCTCGGTAGTTGTCAAGTGCAACTTTTTTTGTAGCAGATGTCCTTATGGCGTCTCACATTAAATTTGAAATACTCGTGTAGGACCAATCACACGTGTTCAAAGATTTACTCTTCTGAACACTAGAGAGAACCACTCTCAGGAAACTGGGCGTGGAGCTCTCCTACATTTGCACTTATCAAAATTTCGCGACATTTATGAAAAATTCCAACCTACACTCTAGATCAGCCAATGGCTGGTCTATCCTTATGAGAGGAAACTCCGACATCTTACCTTGAAGTGCGACAGCCATCAAGGAACCCCTTGCGTATAGAAGACTTAAACTTCTGAGCACATGAGGGAGGACCAATACCCAGGCAACTGGGTGTGTTGCTCTTCTAAATGTGCACATACTTGTAGAAATTTATTTCCCATATGCTCCCTTTGAACTAGACTCAATACCTAGTTGGAGTCATTCTGACCCAACCTCTGGGGCAAGCCGACTGGCATGCGCTTGAGGAAAAGCATGAATCTGCTGAGCGTATGGGCGTGTCCGTCTCTGCTCGACCGTCTGAGATGCAATCGCCTGAAACCTTAATACTTCACTTCCCATCTTGTTCGCCATGTTCTTGAATTGTCGCTCTGACACTCGACCGTTCCTTCTCCGGGGCTGAAATGCCCCGGGTAGTAGTGGGGTGGTGGTAGTAAGTGGTGGTAACAATAGTGGTGGTCCTTGTCCTTTCTGTCCTTACAACCTCCTTTTTCTGTATGTGTGCGAAAATTTCTAAAGCCTCGTTGACTTTCCCCCACTCTTCTTTCACTTCTTTCAAGGAGACAACTTGACATGGGCACTCGTGTTCGTTTTGTCTCATTATTCTAATCAAATTTAATCTTATCTACCACTGCGTCACAATGACGTAACTCTAATATTGTCAGAGACGTTCTTTTTAATTTGCTCATTTGCACTGTTTGCCGCATAAATTTGTAAATAATCATGATTAGATATAGAGAATGGTTATATGTTTTTACATGAGCAAATTTTTTTAGAATTGTTTGCACTCATTTGCTTCACCGCAAACAGCCAAACCTTTTTTAAAGCAACTCTAATTCTGGATTTCATTGCATAAAATCCGGCTAATTTGTAGTGCACTCTTCTTTTCCTTTGGAAGTATAATAACTTAGATTAAGGCTCCAAGTTGGGGTACCTGCCACCTGGATAGATCTCCGGGAGAAGTTCCTTTTGTAAAGGTAACGACCCATTTGCTTAAGCAGGCGAGCTACACAAAAGGTGGCTACACAATGGCGAAACTGAGATCACATGCATGAAAGGCATAGCTTGTTCACTCGATGCTCATTATTTTTCGTGGAAAATATATCTCTACGTGCCCTTCTGAGAGGGAAGTGTTCTCGAATACACGTGAATCCAACAATAAACCTGCATCGCTCATTTTTTTCCGGATGGCCTAGTTTGATATCGTGATACCGATCTTAATAAGTAGTTAATGAGAGAAAAAGCGTTCTGCCAGCAAGATATCGTTAAAACGAATCATTGAGTCATGAAATGTAACGTTTAGATTACTAAGTAGTCATGGTTGGTCATGGATGGTTACTAAGTAGGCATGGTTGGTCATGGTAGGTTACTTAGTAGTCATGGTTGGTCATGGCTGATTACCAAGTAGTCATGGTTGGTCATAGCTAGTTACTAAGTAGTCATGATTGGTCATGTTAGGTTACTAAGTAGTCATGGTTGGTCGTGGTTGGTCATGGTTGGTTACTAAGTAGTCATGGTTGTAGAATAATGGATTTGCTCGAACCTTAATTTTTGGTTGCCAATTAGAAGCGCTCAGTATCTCCCCCATGAATGAGGGGGAGACATCAGAACCCTCGTCCCGGTATCTCCCCTTTGAATGAGGGGGAGACATCAGAACCCCAGTCCCTGTATCTCCCCCTTGAATGAGGGGGAGACATCAAAACCCCAGTCTCTGTATCTCCCCTTTGAATGAGGGGGAGACAACCAAACCCCAGTCTCTGCATCTCCCCTTTGAATGAGGGGGAGACATCTAAGCCCCAGTCTCTGTATCTCCCCCTTGAATGAGGGGGAAACATCAGAAACCCAGTCCCTGTATCTCCCACTTGAATGAGGGGGAGACATCAGAACCTCAGTCCCTGTATCTTCTCCTTGAATGAGGGGGAGACATCAGAACCCCAGTCCCTGTATCTCCCACTTGAATAAGGGGGAGACATCAGAACCCCAGTCCCTGTATCTCCCCCTTGAATGAGGGGGAGACATCAGAACCCCAGTCCCTGTATCTCCCCCTTGAACGAGGGGGAGACATTAGAACCCCATTCCTTGTATCTCCCACTTGAATGAGGAAGAGACATCAGAACCCTAGTCCCTGTATCTCCCACTTGAATGAGGGTTAGACATCAGAACCCCAGTCCCTGTATCTCCCACTTGAATGAGGGGGAGACATCAGAACTCCAGTCCCTGTATCTCCCCCTTGAATGAGGGGGAGACATCAGAACCCCAGTCCCTGTATCTCCCCCTCGAATGAGGGGGAGACATCAGCACCCCAGTCCCTGTATCTCCCACTTGAATGAGGGGGAGACATCAGAACCCCAGTCCCTGTATCTCCCACTTGAATGAGGGGGAGACATCAGAACCCCAGTCCCTGTATCTCCCACTTGAATGAGGGGGAGACATCAGAACCCCAGTCCCTGTATCTCCCACTTGAATGAGGGGGAGACATCAGAACCCCAGTCCCTGTATCTCCCACTTGAATGAGGGGGAGACATCAGAACCCCAGTCCCTGTATCTCCCACTTGAATGAGGGGGAGACATCAGAACTCCAGTCCCTGTATACTTTATATTCGTAAAGAATCCCATAACTAGACAGGCTCATTTGGTATGAATAGATAGGCAGAGACAAAGGCATAGACAAAGTTAAAGTTTAATGGCAGCCTTCGTAGTTACCTTGCAACAAGGCAAGCTAAGGGCGAGCTCTCAAACTACAGTTGCAGAAGATATGTTGAGTAGTAATGTCGTATAGACCATAAAAATATATAGTACAGGCAATTTTACATTACTTTTGTACGTTACTCCTTATTGAACGCGCACGAGGAGCCGGTTTTGATAGAGTACATGGAACACCTCATTTCTCGTTGGTAGCACAACCCTGTGCTACCTGCAACTAAGACGGCTTATCCATCTCTCAGTTCGGGCGGTCCGGGAGACTGCCACCTTCTGCCAGTCGGTGCCCAGTTACTACAAGTAAGACGGCTTAACCTGCTCCTGCGCCGGGCGGCCTGGCTGATTGCCACCTTCTGCCAGTCGATGCCCAGTTACTACAAGTAAGACGGCTTAACCTGCTTTCGAGTCGGGCGGCCTGGGAGACTGCCACCTCCTGCCAGTCGGTGCCCAGTTACTACAAGTAAAACAGCTTAACCTGCTCTCGAGCCGAGCGGCATGGGAGACTGCCACCTTTTGCCAGTCGGTGCCCAGTTACTACAAGTAAGACGGCTTAACCTACTCTCGAGCCGGGCGGCCCGGAAGACTGCCACCTTCTGGCCTGAGGGCGGTGCAGATTGGGAAATGAAATATCTGTCAACATTATCTCTAAATCGAAGGGTACAAGAGTGTCATCATTTCTATTTTTAGCTATAAATGGTGGTAAGTGTATGACACAAACAACCTGTTCAAAAAGTAGGTAAAAATTATGTTGACAAAGTTCATCAGACTATTAACATATCAATGGTTCGAGTCAGTAGAAGACTTGTTTAACCGATTAGAAGGGACAATTTCTTCACCATTTTACAACTCTTAATGAGCTACGATGTATTAATTTTACCAATGTGCGAACGACTAAGCAAGAACAAACCGAAATGAGGAGCGATTCTTTTGTATGCAGAAAAAACTTTCCATGTGTCATATACTCATTGTTCAGCTGTTATACACAGAAAACGTCTTTACGGCAATGCTAATGACACTTAACAATTAATTTACAGCACACTCTAATTGAAATCGAAAATCCACATCAATGCAATCATTTTTTCAATACCCATGAAAAATCTATTGAATCCAATAATGCCAATACAGCCGAAGCTTCTTCTACTGCCATCACACTTGGAATTCAATAAGATTCTTCTTATATTTTACAGTAAATGGCTTGATGATCAAGTACAGTAGCGAGAAAATATTCGTTTATGACCAGTCTACAACCGAAATCAATTAATTCGACTTGTCCCGCGCAAATTTAACAAACTTGATAATGAATAATATCCATTTAACTTTTGGTGAATTCACATATCGTGCGAAAAATGTCAATCGAATATTTTCCGAAATCTTAAATCATAAACAATTTTTTTTTCGCTACTGTACATCAATACTTCTTTGAAGCAAACACGGCGCCCTGTCGAACCACAGCCCAGCTGCAGCCATCCACCATCTGGCACCTGCCAGAGCACAATGAACGGGAACAATATTCAATTGCATACGAGCAATATTGAACTCTAAAGAGGCCTTCGAGCGAGAAACAGTTGGTTATTCATATCGGGAAAGATAACAATAAATGAACGCACTGAGAAGGGAGATGCTGATGGATATTGGAGTGATTTCACGTCATATTTCCTTCTTCCAAATAAGTAGTGCCAGAACGAGCAAATCGAACGAAAACATTAATTAAAACAATAGGGGAACATGGTTTTGTATTAACTACACGGAAAAATGAATCTGAGAAGCACAAAATTATTTCTTAGAAGAAGCTACGTGAGGTAAAAGCCACGTCAAGTGGGCGTTGAGGCGATCCAAATAGCGATCCTGCAGCGAAAATGTTATTTGCTGTAGACTCTGTGGCCAAAATTTCAGGATTTGTTGTGATCCACTACCTTTTCTGGAGTCGTTAACTGATGAACGGCAATTTCACTCCAGCACCGGTTTCACCCCTTTTAAAATAGATCGACTCGTTCATGCCCGATAATCATTCATGCCCGAGTGGCTAATGATTACATGTCGTAATATCCAATATACGACATTGTTCACCAAATTCCCACCTAACTTTAATATGTGATAATATTAAAAATAGATTAAGTGTGGACTTATTAATTATATGAACTACCTCGGTGGCCGACTATGGTATTTACTCAAATCCGCAAAATCTAAAAACATAAATACTGAAAAAAGTTATTATTATTTTCTTTACCATGAATGAATATGTGCGAAATTGTCAAGGAAACGACGCGCTTATAAAAAGCTTAGTGTTGACATTATACAAAATTTGTTGATGCTAATTAACCAGTTTTCAGAGATTTGATGAGTTGATGGCCATTTGTATCCATGAATGTAAAAATTTTCACGATTATTTCTGACGGTGAAGTACCAGCCGCTGGTAATCATATAAAAATTGACTTTCCTCATATACTGCAACCATCGATCTCACACTTGCATCCCGATCACGGTCATCTTCCTTCCTCCCGAAACCCATCAATGACTCCTTTTTCGCTTAGGGCACACCACATCTCGAGTAGTGAGATTTGCAAGCTCAACTCGGTTCCAAATTGCCCCGTCTCCAACTAAAGTGGTTTCCGAGGGAAATTTTAGATGGGACAATCATTCGCCACGAGGGTGATACCAGACTATTGATGAACTGATGAGGGTTATATTATTACCCTAATTGAACGCGTAGAACATTTCAGTGGTCGCGCGGGTGAGACCAGACTAGTGATGAACTGATGAGGGTTATATTATTACCCTAATTGAACGCGTAGAACATTTCAGTGGTCGCGCGGGTGAGACCAGACTAGTGATGAACTGATGAGGGTTATATTATTACCCTAATTGAACGC
>SDVV010019778.1:0-13453 GCA_016164225.1 Gammarus roeselii
ATCATTCGACAATCGTTACTCCACCCTTCTTCAGGCACTCGGTCGCAACGCCATCCAAACCAGGGGCTTTCCCTGCTTTCATCACGTCCACCGCCTCCTGTACCTCTTCCCTGGTAATGTCCGCCACAAGTCTTTCTCCCAAAACTGGCATCCGAGCATCACCACCCACAGCAACAATGTCAGCCTCTCTGTCATCCTCGACATTCAACAACCCATCAAAATACTCGGCCCCCCTCTTCCATACATCACCACTTTACAACAACAACTGGCCATTTTCATCTTTCACCACTTCCTCCTTTCCAGTCTCTTTCTCTCTCACCCTCTTCACCTCTTTCCAGAACATCTTTTTGTTCTCCTCAAAATTCTGGCACAACCGTCTGCCCAACCGGGCATCAGCGTCCCTTTTGTCTTTAGATGGCGAAAATATGAATCCGTTCAAGACAGCTTAGTTCCCAACTGGTTTTAAACCCTTTTAGAGTTCTTGTTGAATAGTCAAAAGTTAATTGTGTCAGTATCTTATTTGCAAGTCGTCCACGTATAGTGAAGAGAGCAGTCTCACGTCACCAGGGAGGATATCGCTAGCTGATCATTTTGATGGAGAGAAAGAGGGACACTAAGGACGCTCATTTCCTGTGGATAAGAAGTCGGAGACGTGTCGTCGACCTTGACCTTCAAGGTTACGATTTTGGAAAAATTGGTGTATGAAACGTGGTAGAAGGGCTCTCAGATCATTGAGGTGAAGATCTTTCATGATGCCATATTTTCAGGTAGTGTCATATGCTTTATAAACGTTAAAAAAAACATGTTAATTTTGACGAAAGACTTCATTCTAGTCGTACAAATGATCTGTCGTAGAGTGGCGTAACGCCTTCTACATGCGAGCTAGGTGAGGTTTGTTCCACATACGACACGTCATTCCGACGGTTTAGTAAAACCTTCCAACAGTTCTCCCAGCAACAAACTCGCTGAAGGTTACCCCACACCGGTTTACCACATCGCAGAAGTCTTATGCAGTCAATCTAATACAGAGCAATAAGTTGTCAATTTGACTAAGAAATAATAGAAAGCAAAAAAATACATACAAAAAGGAACAGTAAAGAGAAGTAAAAAAGTAAAACCAAATAGGGGAAGGTAGGAAAATTAAAAAAAGAATATGAACACTGAGGCAAAAAGTTACAAATAACGAAAAAAATCTTTGGGGGACGGTTGTCAAGATTTCAGAAACGTTAATGTAGTTATAACCAAAACAAAATTTGTATCGAACTTGCTAAATGTGGTAAGCACTGTAAAAGTTGAACCAGGAAAGAGGAGAGAGTTTTAGATAGATAAGAGGGACGAAAGATGTTTGAAAATAAATTAAGATTCACCCCTCCCGTTTGGGTCGTGACTGTGTGCGCTCTGTGAACCAGCAGACATTGAAGGGTATACCAAATTTTAGACCTTCAAATTAACTTATGAATAGAACTCAATACCCTAAGGCATTATCACAGCCATAGTACGGGAACCGAACTCGACTGACCTTGACTCTGTTGTAGGAGCTTTGATCAGCTTCAGACGGTTGCAACGCTTTCTCCAGTCGCTCCTCCGCCGTGGAGCCTTCAACGTCAGTATCAATGCCTTTACTAGCAGTGGCCTCAACAAGAGGAGGAGCTGTGCCCGTCAGTTTGGACCACATGTCTTCCACGGCCACGGCTGTGCTGAAGTCAGGCGTGGCCTCAATAACGGGGGTTTGAGTATTATCAGATATCTTCTTCGATTCAGCTGCATCCTTCATCTTTGAAGGACATGAACCAATGGAAGAAGCCAAATGTTCAGAGGATGAAGTTTTGTCCAAACATTTGTGAATGCATGTACTAGAAACAGACTTTATGGCACAAGGGAAAACTTTCTCTTCACTTGCACAAGCAACATCATCACGGCTGTTTATTTTACGACGCCTCAAAACACAACTTGACGATTTCGTTTTGTTGCTCATCTCATTAAACTTCACAAAGTTTCGTTTGATATTATCACAGTTCCTGTTAACGCTACCGATACCGTTGCCAGTCTTGGAGGCGACCTTTACTTTACTGCTTCCATCGTCGGCAAAAATATCGCTGTACTTTAGAGCGATGGACTTAATATTGCTCGATAAGGGAACATCAGCAACACTTGTCTCACTGCTTACCACTTTAGCTTCATCATTATTTTGGAGAACAGTTGTATCATCAACAATAACAATAGGAGAACTATCATCGACAACAACACTTTCGCTGTGTGATTCGTTTAAAACTTCTGCATATTTATAACTTTGATCAACAATACAACCATCTTCGTTAAACTTACTAGTAGCAATAGCAACAACAGAACTTTTCTTAACAACATTAACATTATCACAGACAATAACATTTACTTGAGAATCATTATGGTCAACAACAACATTAGACTTATCACTAGTAACAGCAGGAAAGGAATCATCGCAGGTACTATGGTAACTCTCACTAACAGCATCAATATCATCGTGGTGAGTACTTTTCTTTGCTTTATTGCTTAAGCTATCACAGTCAAGGGAATCAAGAGTATTTTGTTGTTCATGCAGCTCTCCTTTGGCGGGAACGCCAATCTTAAGGGAACTCCGTTCAGAAGAGGAAGATTTGCTGGAGGAAAGGACGGAGCTGGTAGAGGAGGGAACAGTAGAAGAGTGACTCCGATTGAGAGAGTCAGTGGAGCCATTAGAGGCCGACGCGGACAGCTTGGCAGTTGAGGAGCAAAATTCAGAGGTTGGGGTGGCTTCCTTCGAGGTGATGGTGATGACGGGCACGGGGTTGCCGTTAAGCGAACGACACAGTGTCTGGCAAGAGAAAAATACATCGCGAGGCAGCGACTGCTGACGCAGGTTGCTCAGGAACCTCTGCAATGGAAAACGCCCTCGAATTAGTGGCCAGATTTGATTCAGCTACTCTCCTGATTCGTACTCAAGGATGTGCTGACCACATTAGTTGCACAGCCAACAACGATATCCCCCCAGCTTACATCAGTAGCACCATTTACCGCAATTCCTTCATGAGCTGGCCATTACCATATAGAATGATCCAAATGTCTCACTCGGGGTTAGGTACCCTAGACCCTACAACAATCAGAATCCTACGGATTTCGAATATGAGGAGGGGCCAACACGGTACCTTCTCGGTCACAGAGATAGTGCCGGATGAACACGACTCTTAGATATCCCTGACTAAGCCATCACAACTTCAGCCGCACAATTGGCAGGAGATGGATGTAAAGTCACGAACTCCCGCTGGTTATAATCTCAAGTGAGTAAAGATAGAACCTATTACTTCAAGCCCAATAATAAAGCCAACAGAAACGATCCCAAGTAAACAAAAAAAATAGCTATAGAAAGATTGGGAATTGGAGGAACGGTAGGCGATTAAGTAATTTCCCTTAACCTTTGCTCGAAATTTTATTTCAAGAACCACTTAGTACATAATCAACAATGCATGTAATAATTTTATGATTTCAAAATATGTCTGTACTGATCTCTTTCAAGAACCACTTAGTACATAATCAACAATGCATGTAATATTTTTACGATATGAAAACATGTCTGTATTGATCTCTTTCAAGAGCCACTTAGTACATAATCAACAATGCATGTAATAATTTTACGATATGAAAATATGTCTGTATTGATCTCTTTCAAGAACCCCTTAGTACATAATCAACAATGCATGTAATAATTTTACGCTATGAAAATATGTCTGGATTGATCTCTTTTAAAAAAAAAAACCACACTAATCAACAATGCATGTAATAATTTTACGATATGAAAATATATATGTATCGATCTCTTAACCTTGGACCTATCTTGAGCCTAAAACAAGCTGCAACCGCTACGCAACATTTTGACACTTGTCATCATTCCAATCGACTACACTTGGAATGATGACAAGTGTCAGTCGCAGGAAATGGACAATAATTCGAGACCCTGCTATATTAAATCTTCCAGCACTGGTATTCACAGCGCTATATTCAAGTCTTTAGCAGTACCCACCTGGAGATTTGTGTAGTTGTAGGGATAGTGGTAAGCCAAGTAGCACACGTCGTAGGAGTGAGGGAAGATTATAGTGAAGGAGGCTGTGTAGTAATTAGTCATTCCGACAGGGCCTCGTCCTCCTCCAATGACAGGGCCCTGTTTGGGTTTATTGTTACCTTCGCTGGCATTATAACTGTTCTTTGAGAGGTTGGGAGGTGATGATTCGGACCCGCAAGTAGTGTTGGACATAGAGGTGTGTGAAGTCATTGCAACGTCCTCAATACGCGAGTCGGGAGCAGTACCAATGGGGGCAGGAAGGCTATGCCCATTCTTTTCATTCTGACGAGACAAACAGCTATCTTCGTTTCTTATTGCATCAATCACACCGTTGGCCGGTGCAGTAGTAATAGTAACATCGCCGTTAGTGCTGGTGGTGCTGAAACGGTTGTTTGGGTTGCGTGGAGGGTGTGCTTTGGTGTAATGGTTCCTGTGGTAAAAGATGTTGGTGCCGGTTCGAACCCAGTAGTTTCGGCCGTGCATCGCCTCTTTCACGCTGTACAGGAGAGGCTTCATCCCTGCGGACAAGATTCAATACTGTAGGTATCATTATTATTATTATTTTTGTTATATTCAATGTTTCCCCGTAGCATGCACGATACACCAAATAGCTTATTGCGTGATTGATAAGAAGATCGATTAGATTGATTGAATTTAGTAATGCGTGGAATCAATGTCCTGCACACTGCGAATGTCAAAGATGTGCACGGGGGCCACAGGAGGTTCAGTGTTGTTGTCAAATGATCCTAGCACTCATCGGGTGGCAGCAGGGAGCGATCTCAATCGACCTGGCCTGCTACAGAGCCCCAAGGATTCGCAGTCGTTTTTAAGGTGTCGAGGGGAAACGATGAGGAGGGGAGATGAGAAGAAGACCAGCAAGAACGGAAAGAAGAAAAAGGTGGAGTCATAGAAAAAGGTTTTATCAAAGAATGAGCGTAACTTGGCTGTTATCAGCCACGCAAGAGGAGTAAATATACGACGGCGTGAAAAGTCTGTTGGGATAGTGATCACGAGAGAGAGAGAACAGAAAAGTTAATGGAAATTTCTGAACTAAACAAAAGTTGCAAATCAAGGGAATACAAGTCAAGAAAATTCAGGATAGGGGAGGAAAAAGAGATTGTGCAGAGGGAAAAAGGGGAGAATCTGAATGAACGGGTGTATACTTCCCGTTTGGGCTGTGACTTTGGGCGGCCCATGAACCAAACAGATGCCACAGGGGGGTGCCGAGAAGAAATAAAATGGTCTAACTAACAAATGGATGAACTTAAACTTTAAATGAGGCTCAGGCAGTAGTGAATTCACTTTCCCAGCGGTAGGATTAAAAAAAACTGCATCAACCAGATAATTTTAAGACTCACGTTTCACACTTCCAAGTCGGCAACCCCCACGAATATCATAAGCATTCTCACGACCATCATCAATCATTACCATGCCTATAAGCCGCCTGTCACAATGCCTATCGTTGACCAATCACCAGCACTACCTGTGTTCTCGTCGTGCTGACAATCGCCACCATCACTACAACCACTGCAGTCCACTAACCGGCATTGAACTCGCTGCCTGGCTTCTCGTTGTTGATGATGCTGAAGACGTACGGCACGCCGGCCTCCATGTTGGATACCTCGAAGTAGAACCACTGATGGTGTTGTCGGGACGACACGTCGCAGTTCAGAACCAGCTCGTACTCGCGCTCCTCCACCTAGCGGAGAATGACGAACCAAGCAAGTGAGTCAAATCATACTGGAGCCGTGGCGTATCTCCCTTGAAGTGCGAAAATATGAAGATATACAAATACAACACGGACGATACATAGGCACAGCTGAATCACCCAGATGGGAGGAGTCGACGGCAAGTCGCACCTCGCACTCATCTCATGCACTCACACACTCATCAAAGCTTAGCCCACTAGCGCTAAAAAGTAGACCAGGATTAGATTAAAGGAGTCCATCTCCAACGAAGGACTGTCGCGAGTATATGTTAGCTCCCCCGAAGAGCGCGGATCTGACAAGGACTCTGCAACACACTCTTTAGGCAGTACTGAAGTCTGAGATAGCGTCAGCAGCAGGGCCCAACAATTTTCACTGGGTTACCTCTGCTACGTCACATATGCCGTGCCCTACTCCACCCACATTCAACCCGTTTCTCACCACCATTCTCCACTCACGCCTCTCTCGCCACCTCCGCACTCAAGTCTCATCTTCCTAACGCCTGCTTCACACCATCCATTCACCCAAACTTCGATCTACCTCTAGGCCTACGTTTACTCGCCTCTGCCTTCGTCACCCTTTCTCTTCCACTCGTAAGAGCCATATGGTTTTGCATTGTGCTTCTGGTTTAGTTCAAATGAATCCTGAAGAGAAAACATAACGAAAACGTTTTTGCGAGCGAATCTTGATAACATTCGTTGAACGTAGTCTTCGATCGATTTAGACTTTTGTGTCTTTTCACCTAACTCGGGAATCTCGAAACTGTCAAGTTGCTCGACTGTCCTCGAGTTTTTAGGAAAAAGAAACTTTTGTCCGCTAGATGGCGCGTGGCGTCTTGCGCCTATCGGTTTTAATGTCTTCCAGGTACCGGGGCACGCTGGGCCGTCTGCCGGCTGAACCCCCTTCTTTCCTATATAAGCGTGAGTTGGCCTGCCCCATCTTTCATTCGTCGCTCCGGCTTCGGACGCAGAGCAATCCCACCTCACCTGATCATGACAGATTGTAGCACCTTCTCGAAAGGTGAGATTCAATGCGCGGTGGCCCATCTTGGCAGTGGAGGAGTGACCCACTGCCCCTAGAGGTCGGAAATTATTGCCCTGCCGCACTAAATTTGCTCTCCGTGAGCTGCGTCCCACGACACGACAATTTGTTAATAGTTCTTAACAAAAATTGTTGGAACAGAAGTTTGTTGTGACAGAAAGGAGAAAAACCGGCGACACTACAATTTGTCGATACAGTTCACGACAAAAAATTGTCGTAACAGAAAGTTGTCAAGGCAGAAATCTGTTGACACAATTTGTTGATACAGTTCTTGACACAAATTTTCAAAACAGAAATTAGTTGAGACAGAAAGTTGTTGAGACAGAAAACTGTCGACACAAAAATTTGTTGATACTGTTCTTGACAAAAATTGTCATAACAAATATGTTGTGAGAGAAAGTGTTCGAGACAGATCTCTGTCGACAAGACAATTTATCGAAACAATTCTCAACAAAAATTGTCGAAACAGAAAATTGGCTCGACAAAAGTTTTTTTTTTGTTGACATAATCACACAAATTTTGGGCGGATCAAAACTCTTTCCGCAAAATATCGAGTTATACCCATATTCTTGTACAAGTCTTTACCTCCGATATATACTTCTCTCTCCCTGATCTAAGAACATGACGAAAACACCTTCCCGGCCCACCTGCTCCCGATGTGCCTATCCTCTACCCAAAAACACCCTGAGACACTCCAGCTGCTTCGCGGGACACGTGTATAAGCCAGCAGGGTGCACCATCTGTCTATCGGCCATGAAAGCGGCCCCAGGCAGTGCGGCCTACGAGGCTTTCCTGAACAGAAATCGGTTCATGAGACGGAGATACACTGGCAACGCCACATCGGACACAAGGTCCTTTTTGTACCCTGGATCCCGCCACCTTACACTTCTGGGCAAGCAACGCAATCCACCGCGCTACTCGGAGACTAGGAACAAACGGAAGGAAAGGGAGGACAGCACGGCAACAGATGGCCCAAGTCGTCGAGAGCTCTGCCAGGGATAGCCCTACTCACACGAACGGCCCCCCTCGCGGTCCTCTACCCCCGACGCGCCCGCCTCACCCTCGGTTTCTTAGCCACAGATGCGCGACAAAGGACGCATCACCCTCGGCGATCTCGGCACGCACTTCCTCATACGGGAAAACAGTACGCTGGACATGCCACCACCCAACCAGGAGGGGTCTCACTCGCAGCGGGAGTACACCCCTGGGCGATCGAGCCAGCTCTTCGTGTCCATGCGGACCGCATCGGACGAGGGATCCGCAACATCGCTCATGACATTGCTCCTCCACACCTACCCGCCCCACACCTCGGAGTCTCCGATCGCGGGGGACAACATACCTAAGTTGGCTCAGGCGTCCGCGCGGGCCCGCACAGGGGCACGTAAGGGAGTGTCGCCCGCGCACCCCCCCCCCAGCTCAGCCATGGTCACCAAGCTCGATAAGGTGCTTTTGGGGCTTGGCTCTCTCGAAGACCGGTTCGAGGCTCGTCTCCAGTCCCTTTCCAACGATGTGGAGGCCAGGTTCTACGATATGGAAGGACAGCATCTCGGATAGGAAGGCAACGGGGGGTACGAGGACGGACGTTATCCCTATCAGGACGAGGAAGAGGAAGACGGAGGGGCAGACTTGGAACCCCCATGGGAGGAGGAGGAGGAGGCGCATCTCGGGGAAGAACACCCCCGTCCTTCGCCACATACCCCCCCTCCCTCCGATCGCCCCGTCCCGACTCACCGCGCACACCTTTACCGCTCATGCACAGACCGCGTTCACGGCACCAGCCCCCCTCAGGTACCATCACAACCCCCCGCTTCCGGACGGTACCCAGGCGCGCTCCGGCAGAGCTCTCCGATAACGTAACACCGCCCCCCGCCTCTCCTCCTTTCCCGGAGGAGAGGTGGTAAGAACCTCCCCTCACTGCGACGTACATAGAAGGATTGGCAAGATGCGACAATGAGGTCTACAGCACAGAGGCCCCTAACAATCTGATCAAAGTTCATGAGAGACGCCTTAACTTCGTTTTTTCCCCGGTTGACTTAACCAGCACTGCGGTTCAGCTACTCGTCCCCAGGTCCACCCCTTTTCTGCCGCCAGCAGGTTCGAAGAAGCTCCCTCTCCAGCTTCTCAAGACTGTCTATGCGGTCGAGCAACCCTCCCACCGGGGGGTGACCGTCAGAGAAGAAGGCCTGTTCGTCCTAGAACGTATCCCAAATGCACTACTCAAACTTTTCTAGCAAATCAATACCACCCTGCCCAACGGGTCGGCACCGAAGGACCTCGACGCTTGGTCAAACACGCAATTTGCTCTCACAGCACACTGCCCTGCAGTCAAGTCCCTGATGGAGTTTACGAATGTTTCAATCCTCTCCCCGAAGGCTCACTTTGACGTCACAAAGGATAGGATCGCTTTCCCGGTCCAGCACGTTGCCACAGAAACACGTACCAAGGACTTCCGACTCCGCACGCAGGTGGCTCAAAACCTGCGAGGCTACATCCTCGGCGCATCACTGACGGGGATTCTTGAGCGCATCCGGACTCCCGTCCTCACCGATGCCACGCTAGTTACTCCCATCGACGCTGCTCAGTGGAGATCCCAGATTCGGCTTCTGACGCTGGACAGGCTCGCTCCGGAATCCGCCCGGACAGCTCTTCTAGCAGGGTCGGTATTTGAACCTCAACTATTCACTGACGGGGCGATCTTAAAGGCTAGCCAAGCGCTGGACACTTTCCGTAGCAGGACAGCGGTCCTCTCCTTTATGGCCTCCACATCAGGTTTCGTTGCCCCTGCTCCACAGAGACCCCAGCCACACCGCGAAGCTGTCACAAAGCATCCCCTCTATAGCAGAGGCGGAATGGCACGAAGCTCCTTTCGTGGCAGACCCGCACCGCCAAGGGCGCACCCTACGTTCCAGCAGGACGCGAGGCAACCCCAAGGGAGGCGGGTGGGCTCCGGTGCGTCTCATACATGCTCCAGACTCCGCTTCCGGACTGCCCTGGAGCCCCGGGGACGCACCCAATACGATCCAAGGAAAGGGGTAGTCGCGGAGGGGGTCGGGGAACCTCGGTACACAAACGACCCTCCCATGGGTATAAACAGACAGCGGGGCCACCCCCCCTTCCGCAAACTCTGACACTCTGCCGGCAACCCTCAGGAACCGCCTCGCGCACTGGACCAAGACGACGCCCTTAGTCAACGCATTATCGCCACAGGCCTCTCCAGGAAATGGACGCCAAGCCCCCCCCTCCCCCCACTCGATTACACGGTTTCCACACGACAACGCGAGGATGTTCTAGAACCCCTTGTATTAGAATTTCTGCGCAAAGGCATCGTCAATGCGATTCCCAGACAGCCGGCTTTTGAATCTCGCATCTTCACGGTCCCCAAGGCCTCGGGAGGAGATCACCTGGTGATCGACCCATCCGATCTCGACAGATACATCCCGGTATCTACGTTCCGCATGTCCCACCCGCAGCGCATACGAGCGGTGCTGGACCCCCCTCTCTGGTTCACCAAGTTGTATATCAAGGACGCCTTCCCACACATCCCCATTCATCCCAGGTTCCAAAAGTTACTGGCCTTCTAACTACGAGGCTAACTGTTTTTCTTTTTGGCCCTCCCATTCGGTCTCAACCTGGGAAGAAAAATCTTTACAACGGTAGCGAAGCTGCCCCTGCGTTTACTCCACCAGCAAGGGATAGATGCGGCCTTCTACATCGACGACTGGCTACTTTGGGCATCGACAGCTCTTCACTGCCGGCGCAACACCCAGACGGCCTGCGACCTTCTTCTCAAACTAGGCTTCCGCGTCCACATGGAGAAATCTGTTCTAGAACCCACCCAGCAAATCGATTTCATGAGGGTAAAATTCAACGGCGCGGACGGGTCCATCGCTCCAGCCTTACAACACATCGACCGCTGCAGGGACATGGCCACGGAGATACTTTCCCGCGGAACCCTCTCGCTCAGACAGCATCAGAGTTTCTTCGGCATACTAAATTTCCTCACTCCCAACTTACGCCATGCTTGCCAATGCTTCAACGAGGTGGTGCTCGCAGCACGCTCCCTGCACCTCTCCCGCAAGCCTTGCGGTCTCAACAATCCCTACTGCCAGGCAGCTCACCACTGATGCGATGAGACCTTTCTTCATACCACCGGTCCCGTTCGTAACGCCTCACCCGGAGCACCTCCTGCGGACGGATGCATCGGACGAACCGTGGGGTGATGTATGCGGTAGCGACCAGCAGTCTTACGGCCGCTGGTCTTCCGGGGAACGCAAACTCCATATTACGGCGAAGGAATCGCTGGCCATCATACACGCGCTGGGCGCACGAGCTCATTGGCACCACACCACAGTCCGCATGATGTCCGACAACAGAGTGGTAGTGGGCATGGTAAACCACTTGGGCTCCAGCAAAACCCCGACGCTGTAGAAGTTCCGAGCCTAGCTCCAACAGATCCTCCAGCACCACCACCTTTTCCTCCTCGCGACTTACATTACGATTCGCAGAACGTTTGAGCAAATCAGCTCTCACGTCTCCTACCGGTAGAAACGGAATGAGCGCTGACGCCCCAGTGCTTCTCCCGCCTCTCTGCCCTGCGCGGGACCATACACATCGACCTCTTCGCGCATCCAGCGAACCACAAGCTTCACTATTAGCAGCTCGGTTTCCTCACCCGCGAGCGGCTTTAGTGGATTCTCTCCAATGCGACTGGAATCAGTGGAAGGAAATATACATCTTCCCTCCAAACAGCCTGATTCCCCAAGTGTTCTCCAGCGGCGTCCTCGTGTTCCCCGACCACCCCAACGCACTGCGGTGGCCCACGGTCATCGTGTCTTTCCACGAACTCTCGCTCGTTCTTGACGTATCCCAGCGCATCAAAGGCAGGGAGGTACCTCTAACATCACGACCCTTCTTGCGTTATCTCGCATTCACTTTTAAAAAACGGTGCTCACGATCAAATTCGATAGCTCGCTGGCGGACACCCTGGTTAACACGCACAGGCAGTCCACACAATGCCAATTACAAAGCGTCTGGACTTATTTTCAAAGTGGCTACGCGCCACGCAGGCGCAGTTCACCAAATAATCCACCCTCTTGACGTTCCTGCAATACGCCGGCAAGCAGAAGCGGCTCAATCCTCGTACGGTTCCGGTCTACAGGAATGCGCTACACTTGCTCCTCTTACATGGCTTTGGCGTCACGACCCGCAGGGCGATCTTTCATGAACTGGCTCGGGCCCAGTTTCACGAGAATCCGCCACAACGACGTTTCGTGCCGCAGTGATAGCTCGATCCGGTGCTCGACATGCTCGCCTTTCCTTGCTTCAATACTCAGACGACGTCAGTTTTGGCGCTCTTCTAGAAGACAGTTTCTCGTCGCGCTCGCAGCAGGCAACAGGGTCTTCGACCCCATGTCACGCTAGGAAATACACTTCTCTACGAACCAACCATGCGCACTCATCCTGACCGCCGACAAGTTCCTGTACAAAAACCAGACCCTTGCCCACACACCACCGCTCATCTCTATCGCCTCACTGCTGCCGGATGGCTTGTGCCCTACGACCGCATTCAAAGGCCACATAACACGATGTCCATCGGACAATTAGTTTTAGCTTATCCATCCTACTCCGGCAAGCCTCTCAGGGCGTCATCGGTGGGGCACTACCTCTGCTCGCTTATCAATGAGGCCATACCGCATGCTTTCGCTAAAGCTCACGATGTCCGCTAGTGTGACTCGTCTCTCGCTTCGACGCGTGGAGTCCCGCTTCAAGACATCATATCCAAGGCGTTTTGGAGGTCGCCCCACGTATTCGTGCACAAATACCTCTTCACGGTAGAGAAGTCTAACAAAACTTGCATCTCCTTGGAAACCAGGTAGATAGTCCTTCTCGCCTCATACGTTTCGGACACCGCATCCGCTGCGGCCAGCACCTCCTCTACGTAGCATAGAGTACGTACTTCATTATCTTACCAACGCGTGCGGCGACACTCCACGCAAAGCTTTCAGATTACGGATTATGAAATATGTATTCCCTTTATTCTGCTTGCAGTACAACTCTGTTACCATAGGAGCTAGCTATTGTACACATTGTTGGTACTGGTATATTTAAAATTCATTGCCTACCGAACGGTTCACCCACCCTCTCTGGAGGGCAGTATATATTGATTACGTAACTACTCTTTGATTTTTCATGCTCACGGCCCGCACATTGTT
Source organism: Gammarus roeselii (assembly GCA_016164225.1). Taxonomy (NCBI): domain Eukaryota; kingdom Metazoa; phylum Arthropoda; class Malacostraca; order Amphipoda; family Gammaridae; genus Gammarus; species Gammarus roeselii. The sequence goes on from SDVV010019778.1 coordinate 13,032, forward strand.
TTCGGCCGCGTCGAGCAAGTATGTTCACTGGCGTTGCCACAACGCCATATTTGTATTTTCCCATACCTAAATATTATTTGGACCCTCATGTTCAGTTGCCAGTTGTTGTTGGAAAGTGGTAACGTACGGAAGAGGTGGGCCGAGTATTTTGATCAGTTGCTGAATGTCGAGGATGACAGAGAGGCTGACATTGTTGCTGTGGGTGGTGGTGCTCGGATGCCAGTTTTGGGAGAAAGACTTATTGCGGACATTACCAGGGAAGAGGTACAGGAGGCGGTGGACGCGATGAAAGCAGGGAAAGCCCCTGGTTTGGATGGAGTTGCGACCGAGTGCCTGAAGAAGGGTGGAGTAACGATTGTCGAATGGTTGGTGAGGCTACTGAACTTGTGTTTTGCGGCAGGCGTGGTACCGAGTGAGTGGCG
>SDVV010019779.1:0-13453 GCA_016164225.1 Gammarus roeselii
TATATACATTTCGATAATAACCAAACGATACACACAACAAGAACAAATATTAAATAGCTAAATAAGATTCTCTTCTCCACCCTAACCGACAATGATTAACTATTATATACGGTGTATCCTACTACACCCAAATGATCAATCCTACTCCAATATCCCACGTGATCTGGTTCATGACTAAGATCATATACTAACATAACATCCATATCAAAAATATCTGACATTTAACACCGTGTTCATGATAACAATGTTATTTTTACTACGATACCTATTCAAATCTATAACAAAATACAAAACCTTTTATGATATTATGTCTCTAGTAGAACAAATCAAAGCCCACCGTGTCATAACAACGAACCCTACAATGATTTAATTGGTCACTTCTCAGCAATCTACCACTAATTATAACAAATTTTAAAGGAAACACCCAGACATGGTACACTACCTCAGACATACATACCATGCATCTGTTTATTCCGTCGTCTCTGAACTGCGTCGAGCGAAGTCACATCCTGGACATAACCAAGAATCTATACACATGAACAGTTTTCAAAATAAGGCTGACGTGCGTCTCAAAGAGTGTGGCTATAAAAATCTGGGCATCTGTTCACTGATGACCTAAGCAAACCACTATAACAAATAGCAGCTTGTCGGATAACCTCTCTAACAAACCCATGAAACTTGAGATCGACGTCCACAAGAACTTACAAAATTCACGTTGAACATGGATGAACTCCAAATGACAACCAAAGAGGGTAAACCAACACTACACCATGACCCCACCATCCAGTAAATCGTCTTCTAAAACGTTACACTAGACACTTGCTAGGGTTCAATTACGAAATTCCACACAGATGCAGAACGGACTTACACTTATTGAACATACATTCCTATGATTTTCGTGGAAAAATCATACAACAACAACAACCACTATAAAAATAGCCAAATAAGATTCTCTACTCTGCTCTAATTTACTTAAAAATTGTAATACACAACGGTATCCATCACAGTAAATCTGTTTACATACACAAATAGGCACAAACACAACGAGCTTTTGCCTTGGGGACTCTCTAACTCAGCCGAAACAATGAAGTATGGTTCCACAATAAACATACAATAGACTAACAGCAAGACAAAGTTTTGTAACAAATCGAATCTTCTATATCTATAATATCCGCGTCAAACATTGCCACGATGCAAGTATATATATGAAGCATTAAAAATATACAACTTGTAACTAAATTATACCTGAAATAATGTTCTACATTGCAGATACAAACGTAATATATCCTAATATTCCGATACTGTATGAAATACCCAATACCTTGCATTGAATATGTGAACTGTACAGAGAACATCCAAAACTGAAACCCCCATGCTAAAACTCTCGAGTTATGACAAAGCAAGAAGATACATTAAAAACCGTGACGAACGAGAGAAAGAAAAACATGTAGCCAACCAACCAACTGACGTGAATAAGATACCAGGACATGCAAGCAACTTACGCTGAAACATATAGTAAATGGTGTGGAATACTTCTACACGAACACGCTATAGTATATACAAAATCTGATGAAAATTACTCTCCAACTCAGTCCAAAACAGAGTTGAAATAACATTTCTTCAACTAAAGTAACCACTTCTTAATCGTAACAGAATGTCATATATCCAAATAAAATGCCAAAATGATCCAATAACCGACCAATTATGCTAGAAAATATTGTACTATATGGAAGATGCAAACCTAAGGTATCCTAAAAATTCCTTTACCTGTATGAGATAACTATTCAAAATTCCAAAAACAATACAAAATTTAACGTATATCAAACGATCATTACTAAGTATGCATAACACAATATAATAACCTACAATAAATCCATATAGTTCAGGTACTCTCTCTATTGGAACACTGCGCCAATGGAACACCTATATATCTGGTGCAAACCTGGATAATGCATTATGGGGTAAATAGATTCTGGAACGAAGCTGCTGCATCAACCCAAAATACAAACATCAACCCGCCAAGTACCAGACTAATAAATCATAATATTCCTATAGATATCATATACATATGAAATAAATAGATGAAAAACACAAAATATAGCCTAAATTCAATATCAAGCTGGTACCAAGCATCCCACCGCTAAAAAATGAGTCAATTATACCCTCAATTAGATAAGAATATGAACATATTATACGCTGAAAACATATAGAATTATCATCCAGACATAAAACATACAACGATACATACACTCAAACATAGCAAACATGCCACGGAAATAATCCATAATACAGAGAACAGGTAAGAGAAATCTCCCCTAATTTCCCAGGAGCGCATCCAATTTTTTGCCAAGGGGGTCCTCCACCGCACCCCTCCAGAAACTTGGTATAACACTATTCCTAGCAGAACCGAACAAAATATATATATAACGAGCAGCAGTTAGTGACCAATTATACCCTAATACTACCATCTAAAGAAGAAAACATATATAAATACAATAAACATCATAATACAATAAAAATTTAAATGTTCAAAATATAAAAACTGCCAATCTAGGCTGCAAGCCTGGCATCCAGCCAGCCGTTCCCCGTACGGGGACGCCCGTTTGCTGACTCACGTGCCAAACCAGTTCTGGTCCTGCCGTCTGACTCCGGCCAATCCATACCCCACCGCCCGAATGACTCTGGATTGCTCCTTTCGGCCCTATACTAACTACTAGTTGCCACGAGCAACTCTTTTCCAAGGAGAAATCCCTCTGACGTCTCACCTTGAAGTGCGACAGCCTTTAAGGAACCAATTGCGTACAGAAGACTTAATCTCCTGAGCACACGGGGAAGGATCACTGCCGAGGCTACTAGGTGTATTGTTGAAATTCCCATATGCTCCTTTGGAAGTAGACTCAATACCTGGTTGGAGTCCGTCCGACCCAACCTCTGGGGCAAGGCACAGGCATGAGCTCAAGGAAATGTATGAGTCCGCTGAGCGCATGGGCGTGTCCGTCTCTCCTCGACCGTCTGAGATGCGATCGCCTGAAACCAAAATTATTTGGGATGCGATCGCCTAAATTCTGAGATGAGATCGCCTAAATTGTCGTTCTGACACGTGACCTTTTCTTCTCCTGGGCTGAAATGCCCCGGGTAGTAGTGGAGTGGTGGTAGTAGGTGGTGGTGACAGTAGTGGTGGTCCTTCTCCTTTCTGTCCCTACAACCTCCCTTTTTCTGGATGTTTGCGCGAATTTCTTAAGCCTCGATGACTATCCCCCACTCTTCTTTCACTTCTTTTAAAAGAAACACTCGACATGAGCACTCATCGTTTGTTTTCCTTACTCTAATCTAATCTAATCTACTACTGCATTCTCAAGATAAAAATTAGAAGAATAAAATTCAAAGTACCTCACCAGTGACCACATACGAAGAACGTAAAGTGTGTTAATCGATTTTCATACTTTCATATATAGTTACACATCAGAAAAATACTAGGGTACAAGAAAAATGGTAACATTTACGAACGTCGAAGTATCCAATACTTGTTGCACTAACTGTATTCAAACATATCTAAACAGAATATACCCCACATCACGGAGGATACAATAGATAGCGGGAAAGATGCAAGACTAGTGTAGAAGGATTTCAGTGTCCCGAATTATGTAGCAAATCATAGAGGCACTTAAGCAAACTCCATACTGTCAATGTTGTGTGTCGGTACCTTCGATGGTGAGAAAATAAAAATCGAACAGCTAGCATGCAATTTTTTTGTGGCAGATGGTTGGATTAGAGTCCGAACCTCTGAAGGGTCCCTAAGCCATAGGGTCAGGTCCCCGCTCCTGTTAATTCTCTACAGCTGCTGATATTTCTGGATTGTAGATTACCAGATAGTATGTAGTATGTAATCTCTGAAAAACTATATCAGCATTTAACCTGACTTTCAACAGTAGCCAAGCTAGATGCAATCATGATTCACAAAAGCGGTATTAGCAGCCTAGCATGACTTTCAACCTGAGCCAACCTTGGTGCAATCATGGTTCACAAAAGCGGTATTAGCAGCCTAGCATGACTTTCAACCGGAGCCAACCTTGGTGCAATCATGATTCACAGAAGCAGTATTAGCAGCCTAGCATGACTATCAACCGAAGCCAACCTTGGTGCAATCATGGTTCACATAAGCAGTATTAGCAGCCTAGCATGACTTTCAACCGAAGCCATCCTTGGTGCAATCATGGTTCAAAAAGCAGTATTAGCAGCCTAACATGACTTTCAACCGAAGCCATCCTTGGTGCAATCATGGTTCAAAAAGCAGTATTAGCAGGCTTCAGCATGACTTTCAACCGAAGAAAACCTTCGAGAATGATTTAAAGAATGATTTTCAACCATAACCAGCCTTGGTGCATTCATGGTTCATAGAAGCACAATTAGCAGCCTTCAGCATGACTTTCAACCGTAGCCAACCTTGGCACAACCATGATTCATTGAAGCACTATTAGCAGCCTTCAGCATGACTTTCAACTGTAGGCAACCTTAGTGCAACTATGGTTCATAAAAGCAATTTTATCAGTCATCAGCAATATTTCCATCGTTGCCTATCTAGGTGCAAGTATTGTGGATAGAAGCAGTATTAGCGACCTCCAGCAAGGCTTTCAACCGTTCCCAATATTTGTGCAATTAGGGTTCATGGAAGCAGTATCAGCAGCCTTCACCATGACTTTCAACTGCAGCCGACCTTGGTGCGATCATGGTTAATAGAAGCGGTATTAGCAGGCTTCAGAATGACTTTCAAACACGTGTGCCGGGTTGCGCTCACGTCATAAAGTCGAACACTGGTGTAAAGGGACTCCAGCACAAAATTTCTTACTACAAAAACAGATCAAATTTATGAGTGTAATCGTAATTGGGTCGTTTTAGTTTTTCATGCATTTAAACTAATAATAACCAGTACACACAAATAATCATAATACTGGTCAATTTTGTTGACTAGCTGGCATTCGTTCCTACTTGATGCGGAAACAAAACGCGCCCACCCACTATTTTCCGGGAGAAAAATGTCCAGTCTCCCTGTTCAAAGAAAATGCAATAGGGGACAATATAACCATAAACCTGATTGACAAACATTAGTTAGGTTATTGACTTTGTCTATTAACAATATTTTTATCTGCCTTACTTGCCAAAAAATCTTACGTTGGCCCATTAAAAAAATGTCTGACAATTACTGTGCTCCAAGGTCTTTAAACTTCTTCTAATCAGCCTAAACGCTGTAGCCACACTGCAAAGGGTAGATAAGATGTCAGTTTGGTTAATATTATATTTTATTTTGCAATGAATTACCGTCCTCTAATCTAACCTGCACAGTTAAATATATCGAAAGTGGAGGACTCAGTTTCAAATTTCTGTGTGGTGTTGTAGTCGCTGATGTGGTTTATACCAGCTTCTGTCAAATGGCGCAGTTCTGACCACACAACAAATTTGGTGGACTCTTTACCACTCCTTACTCTCCGCGTTTCTCTTGCTCCTCGAGCCAGGGCTGATGCCGGAAGAACGGCCAGAGCTGCTGCTTGAGGGACTGCCAAAACCGCTGCTAGTTCTGCTGCCAGAGCTGAGGATAGAGCCGCTGCCAGAGCCGCTGAGGGAGCTGAGGCCAGAGCCGCTGGCAGAGCCGCTGCCAGAACCGCTGCCAGAACCGATGCCAGAGCCGCTGCCGGAGCTGAGGCCAGAGCCGCTGGCAGAGCCGCTGCCGATGCTACTGCTGGAGCCGCTTCCCAAGCCGCTGCCAGGACCTCTGTTAGAGCCGCTGCCAGAGCCGCTGCCGGAGCTGAGGCCAGAGCCGCTGCCGATGCTACTGCTGGAGCCGCTTCCCAAGCCGCTGCCAGGACCTCTGTTAGAGCCGCTGCCAGAGCCGCTGGCAGAGCCGCTGCCGATGCTACTACTGGAGCCTCTTCCCAAGCCGCTGCCAGGACCTCTGCTTGAGCCGATGCCGGAGAGACTGGAGGTGGGGAGTGGTGCAACGCCATGACCGGAAGGGCTGCCAAAGGCGTCGTGATCTACCGTGGTTATGGAGCCCGACAAGGATGTAGAAGAGGATCCAGGAGAAGAGGCGGGGCTGATCTTTGAGGTGAGATTTTTGGAAGGACCGTTGACGGGCTGGAGGTCGTCTTTTGACACTGGGCTCGAGGTCGCCAAGACCACCAGGCAGGAGGCAAACATCTGCAGGAGGAAGATAGGCAAATAAATTCCACGGACTACATGGCCCTCAATAGGAAGACCACAGTCACAATATTATACAAAGTGCGACTGGCTTTCATCCTAATTGGGACAATTTTATAGGCCTAGTTCCAGACTACACGTTTTATGTTTATTGCGTTGACAGCGCATTATGAACAGATCACTTTGTGTTCTTATTGCAGTTAATTTTAACTCTCTATTCACGCAATGATACTGTGCACGCATGTTGTGACCCACACTGTCTGTTCATGATACCAAGTTTGAGCTTATCGACGCATTTTAGTTGAAATTTCAGCTCATCTTAAAACAAAATTTACAACTAAAATACATCGATAAATTCATACAGGGTATAATGTACGGTTGCCCTGTCTTATAAATGTTGTTCATTTACAAAATTAATAGCATTTGCGTATCCCGTGTACGGCGTCTCCTTGACGTCTAAAGAACAACAAGTAAACCATTGAAAGATTTACTGACTCGTTTGAATGGATCAATATGAATGAAAACGGTAAATGAATTTATCATGGTGTTCAGATGTCCCCATGCTTTCAGCTTGCTTGATATCTCTACGATGTACCCACTGGTAAACAAAATCTGATGGATAAAACATAGAATACTTCAACAATTGACATTTTGACTTATCTTTCTATGTAGTTACTCACACACATATATTTAATTTCCCATGTTTCTCTCTTGAATTACTTACAATTAGTTTCATCGCGTTTTATTTTCTTCAAGTTCTTGGGCTAAGCGACTGAGAATTCTTCCACTGCTGTCGGTCTTCACACTGGCTTTAGTCGACCTGTCGTCACTGTTATATAGACCGACCCAGTAGCGAAAACCTACATGAGGCACTAAGAAGAGCCAGCTTCCAAGAATAAGAACGTCTTGCAAGACGTCTCATGAATTGCTGATGCTCAGTTGTTTCTGTTGAAAGTGACTCATTCGGGTTACGTGAAAGTTTACTGCTAAACAACTTGCCTGTTTTGTTCGTGTATTAATTGGTCGAGACTGCCACATTCATGCGCAATTATAAGCAAGGTATTTGGACTGTACTCAGGTCACCTCATGATAATAATGCGGCAGGAATTACCACGACAACTTAAAACGAATCTATTATAATCTGCATGAAGTATTTTGTTCTACATAATACCTAGAGAAATCAGAAATCCTCTAACTTGGAATAAGGTTCTTAGATGGTAAATTTGTTAAAATCTGAGGAATATTTCTAATATCCCTCAACTTTTTTTTTCAGCCCGTTCGCATTGTACATTGCATTCTATTTCTTGATTACAGCAGAGCTAACGCAAAGTCATTGATCTTGAGATTATATTCAGTGTTTCGTTGGATGTTTGGTCCGTAATCGTTAAGTCGCATAGCCAAATATAGTCTTAGTCAGAAAATTTATAAAATGTTAATGAATTATTGCTGAAAAAAAAATTACAAGCTACAAGTCCTCGTGTTTAAAAAAAATAACTGAAAACTTTGCGCACTATTTTGAAATAAACCAGATGAAGCAATTAACCCGACCTGAATTAATTGCACGTGGTAGCGTGAAAGCCATGAACAGGACGGTCCGTCCAGTAGACGAGTTTTTACGCTCAATGAAAGAGGTTAAAACAGATAATGCTTATTTGCAGCTCCCATTACATAAGGAGTCTTAACAATACACCGCCAATAATTATTCAGAGGGACATTTGCAATGTAACTATTTTTCCGAAATGTCAGGATGTATGTAGTGCTTACGCAATAGGTATGCACTATATCCTGATGCCACAAGGTATTGTGATCAGACATTTTTTATATGCAACAATTGGTATGAGTTCTTAATTCAAATTTACAGCCTAATACAATAGGTAGCAAAGAAGATGCTATGGGTGGGTCTATGTTAGTCAGAGAGCCACTACCATACCGATCAAACAAATCTTGGTTCAATACAAAACGGTACGCTCTCGTGGGGAACGATAAAACAATACAAAAAAATACAAAACATATCTGGAATGCGTTTAATGATATGCTTAGACCATCAAATTGTTCTAAGTAGAAATACTGAGTTCATCACATCGTGTAACGGAGTTAATGAATACAGATACAGATACAAATACAGACACTATGCCATATACCCCAGAAAGGGGGGTGGCCGACGGCAAGGCGCACCTCACACCCTGATACGCTCACACTCACACAACTAATGCCCTTTTGCTCCAAAGAGTCCGGTCGGTAACCCCCTCAACACACACTCTGGGTCACGAAAGCGATTTGAGGATCCGTTATCAGCAGCAGGTCCCGACAGTTTACACTGGTTTACCCCCCACCCCCCCCCCCCCCCCCCCCCCTCCGCATCATGATGGCCAGGCCCCTCCCATCCACGATCATCTCGACAACGTGATGCCAAGGGTGGGAAAGCATATCAGAGCAGCATCAATAATCAACCATTCACAACCATTCTCCACTAACGCCTGTTCATTGCACGCTCTCTCGCTCCTTCCAAATTCTAGTATTTCTTTCCTAATGCCTGCTTCGCACCATCCATCCACCCAAACTTTGGTCTACCTCTAGCCCTGCAACCACTCGTTTCCGCCTTCATCACCTGCTTTACCAATCTCCTTAGATCCATCCTCATCATGTGCCCGAACCATCTCAGAACAAGCGAATCCACTCGGCCCTCCAACTTCTTCACCATCCCCGTTCTGATTCGAACCACGTCGTTAGTAAACCTGTCTCTCAGCGAAACTCAAGCCATGCTCCTCAAACATTTAATCTCGAAAACATCCAACCTTCTTCTCTCCTCTGCTCTCACCCCCATGTCTCAGCTCGTATAGTTGGGACAACGACACCCTCATACAGCCCTCTCTTTGATTCCATCCTCAAAGTCCTGCAGCTCATTACACTCTTCAGTGCACCGAGCACTTCACACCCCTCCTTCACTCGCAACTTTACCTCAGTTTCTACCAGTTCAGTCTTCTCCACATGTGAGCCCAGATACTTAAAACACTGAACTTCCTCCAACAACTCTTCGTTTAGCGAGACACTAATTCTGCTCGCATCAACAGTCCTTGAGCATCTAATTACTTCACTTTTTCCACGTTCACTCGAAGCTTCATATTCTCACACACTCTACCAAACTCAGACACTAGCCTACATATCTTCTCCTCTGAATCCGCCACCAGCGCCGTATCATCCGCAAACAGCAACTGGCTCAACAGCCAACTCCGCCCATTCGCTTCCAACAGCTCCAATCCACGACCCAGCACACTCGCGTTCACCTCCCTGACCACTCCATCCATGAAGAGATTGAACAGTCAGGGAGACATCACGCAGCCTTGTCTCAGACCCACTTTCCCTGTGATCCAATCACTCACCTCGCTTCCCACTCTGACTCATGCTCGGCAGCCAACATAGAAACTCTGCACCGCTTTCAACAGATTTCTGCCACTCCATATAAACGCAACACCCTCCACAGCGCTTCCCTGTCAATCCTATCGTAGGCCTTTTCAGAATCCATGAAAGCCCAGAACACAATCTTACCCTTTGTGAAGTAATTCTCACAGACCTGTCTCACTGCAAAGATATGATCGGCACACCATCTACCGCTCCTAAAACTACACTGTTCCTCTCCAAATGCGCCATCCGTGCATTCTCTAATCCTTTTGAACAGCAATTTACCATACATCTTCCCGACCACACATAACAAACTGATACCTCTTGAGTTGCAGCATTCATTTTTATCTCCTTTGCCCTTATACAGTGGGACAATGCAGGCACTGCAACACTCAATCGGTACCACGCCCGCCCCTAAACATATGTTCAGTAGCCTCACCAATCATTCGCTATTCGCTATTCCACCCTTTTTCAGTCACTCAGTTACAACGCCATCCAAACCAGGTGCTTTCCCTGCATTCATCCCCTTCACTGCTTCCTGCACCTCTTCCCTAGTAATGTCCGCCACAAGTCTTTCTCCCAAAACCGGCATCCGAGCACCACCAACCACAGCAACAATGCCAACCTCTCTGTCATCCTCGACATTCAACAATTCATCGAAATACTCGGCCCACCTTTTCCGTACACCAACACTTTCCGCCAATAACTGGCCGTTTTATCTTTCACCGCCTCCTCCTTTCCTGTCTATTCTTTTATCACCCTCTTAACCTCTTTCCAGAACATCTTTTTGTTCTCAACCGTCGGCCCCACCTGGCATCAGCGTCCTTTTTGGCTCTCCTCCCCACTCGCTTACCTCCTTCTTCTTCTCATTGTAGTTGTCATAAGCCACCACCAAACGCGCTTGCAACCCCTCCTCAAAAGCTGTTTTTTTTTGAGCCACCGCCAGTTTGACCTCCTCGTTCCACCACTCGCAGCCCTCCCGTCTGCACCCGCCCACACGGCGCACACCACACGCATTTCTCGAACATCTCAACAAGATTTCTCTGAATTTCTCCCATTCTTCCTCCACATCTTGCAGGTCCTGCCCTCTCACGCTGTCCTATTCCTCCCTCAACGCCGGCGGGAACTCCTCGGCTCTACTTTTCACATTTAGCTCAATCACTTTCACTACCTCTCTACCTCCTCCCACTCTTTTGTTATCCTTCCACCTATGCTCCACTCTTAATTTTCCTTCCACCAGCAGCTGGTCAGACACTCCTCCACCCTCCCCTCTCAACACCCGCACATCCAACAGCCTCCTCAGCACTGTCTTCGAAATCAGTACAAAATCCTTTAGCGCTCTCTCCACCACTGCACATTGGGCCATCCTCACCCATGTGTACTTGTGGATATCTCGCTTCTTGAACAGGCTGTTTCCGACAACCAGCTCTTCCTACTCCATGCACAAACCAATAAGGTTTTCTCAACTGTCATTCCTACCATTAACGTCATACCTCCCCATCGCATTATCCACTACTGCATCTCCAACTCTTGCATTAAGGTCACCCAGTGCAACCACGTTGAATTGCCTTCCAAAACTCTCAATACACTCGCCCAGGTCAGTCCAAAATATCTCGCTCTCCTCCTCACTCCTCTCGCTACCAGGTCCGTACTCACTCACAAGTTGCCTATTTTTCTACGCCTAACTTTACTATCACCCACATCAATCTTGAGGACTCCACTTTTCACTCAGTAACGCTACTAGCCAGTCGATCACTCAATAACAACATCACACCTTGTCTTGCCCAACCTTCACCCCCGCCTAACTTTCTTCCACTTACCACTCCAAACTCACACTCGCCCTTACCCTTCAACTCAGTCTCAGTGCCAACACGTCTAACTTCCTCCTCACAAGCATCTCACCAATCTCTCGCCTCTTTGCTTCATTCGTACTACAACCAGGCACATTCAGCGACCCTAAGAATAGGGTTCGGAGAGGCGTGAGCCTCTCCTCCTCCTGCTCGTTTTGCCGTCTTGTAGGGAGAATTTTACGGGGGAAGGGGATTCCTAGCCCCCACCCACCCCTTTCCTTCTTAGTAACCTCATTCGTCACGCAGGGGTTGCGGTAGCACTAGTGTAAGCTCGGCCTACAGGGCTTCCCTTTTAGTTGCTTCCTACGACACACGGGGGTTACGGTAACAGTACTATAACACCCCCGCTACGGGATGGAACGAGGAAGTCAAAAAATTAAATGCAACCCTTCGTGTGAAGCTGGCAACTACACGTGGAACATTTTCCTTGCTTATTCTGTCGCGACTTTGTAAATGAATGGATGAATGAATGAAGATCTTTCTTCATACACAAACCAAATGGAATTCTTTGGTTACTCTAACACAATAAATGTAATAACAAAATAAATTTAGAACCATAAAATCAGATTTGGTAACAATACTCATTCTGATTTGATGGTCTGATTTTTATGGCTAAGCGTACGTATAGCGTTCATCACATTGCGTAGCCGAATGTGATAAACAACAATAAACAAGCCTTCCGAAACATATCATGAGCAGAAGAGGTATCATTATATTAAAGTACACAATGAATATGCAAAATGTCCTGAAGACACATATATTGCGAACAGACAATAGAAAATTGTTTGCAGCAATTAGATGGCTATCCGCCTAATAGATAGGGTAGAGAAGTTAGTCAAGTTATATCTGGGTCTACCTGGGCTTGTGAGCCTCTGCCATACATGACTATTGGAACCAGGCCGGCCATATTTATTGAGACGATGTATGTATATAGTGAATTTCATTCAATATTTAATTACAGGGGACAACACAGCAAAAAAATCATGTTGGGGTTGGTGGAATTTTTCAGAAATTATTGAACAGTGTTTTGCTAACCATAGCTTGTTTTTCCTTGGGAACAAAGATAGTTTCTTTCAGAGCCAACACAATGCAAAGTCAAAGGGTCAGAACGAGCTGAGATGAGAATACTGCAATTGTACAAACGTGTATGGTACGTGAATAGTGTATCAACGCTTTCCAAGACACACGCTTTCCATGACACACGAATTTGATATTATGTTATGTATTTTTTAACTCATGTACACGTACATTCGCCTGAATATATACGTGTACAAACACAAAGTCAACGTTTTGATACTGTTGAGGAGGGATGGGGGATAGCTTGATTGGCGTTTTTCAATAATAGTGAAGGAATGGAGGGTGTGTGCTAAATTTGCAGAAAAAAAATAAAGTGGAATGAAGATAAATTGACAAGTAATTTATGGCATCATCTCAAACAAAGTCATGGTCCAGTTTATAAAACTAATGAAGTTGAATATGAAAATAATATGTGTAAGACGTTAAATGGTGTAGTGCCAGGAGATGCTGGAGAAAAATCAAGAAAACCTAGTGTGAGACCTTTATCCGTTTGTGTGAAACTGGTGACAAATATAAATTACTTAAACATTAAAACAATCAACGTTTAAAATGGTTGATCTTTGCCAAATAATATGGTAGAGAGTGACCACGAAGAAAAAAAGAACTAGTGTAGGTGATATAAAGAACCGGATGGAGAGATTCAAGTGTATAAAGTATAAATCAATGACGAAATAACTTGCAGAAGCATGAATAAGGTAGGGTTAGGTTGGGTAGAATGCGACAAACAAGTAATCAATTCGGGGAGTTATAGATCGGATCTTTGTTAAGGTAGAGGGGGTAGGCCGTCACTCCAGCAGGGCTGGAGGCGGTAGTAGTATGGTTGGATGCCACAACTTCTGGCGAGTGTTGGGGCCAGGGGTCTCCCTACTCTTTGGGGGCCTTAGGAAATAAATGGTGGAGGCATCTTCTTCCCGGGGCCTTCGGGCCCCATTAAA
>SDVV010019780.1:0-13453 GCA_016164225.1 Gammarus roeselii
TATCCATTCGAATTAGTCTGCAATATGGCAGCTCAGACTAGACTCTTTCACCTCGCTCCCTTTGCTACCCACCTTCATTTATGATCCATGTTAATCCTGAAAACCTCAAGCCTATCCATCTGTCATCGCAAGACAGCCTGTGCTTCTTATGATAGGTTAATACAGTTATCAGACCACCGAACTCATACCGTTTATTGGATCTCATTCCCAGAATGTTCTTTTAAGATATAATCTCGACACAATATTCTTTCAATAACCCCTGGATTAGATTATATTCGTTATTGTAAGAGGGCAACGAGTTTGCCCCGCCCGCGATTCAAACTCCAACACTGAAATGTATCCAATCCTTCTACCTACCAAACATCGGAGTAGAAAAATTATCATAAAGACATCCACAACGTCAAGCACCACATGGAAATATAAACCCCGGCAGGCCAGCCTACGTCAAATATTATGGATTCCGAGAGCTAAACAGAGAACCAAGGAAGCGATAAGGAATTGCATGCAGTGCCGAAGAGAACGTGAGACACATTTCCGTGGACCACCAACCCCTCCTTTTCCACCAGTCTCGTTCATTTTCTGTAACAGGTGTGAATTATGCTGGCTCCCTTCATGTGAAAGATGCAACACGAATCGAAAAACTGTACATCGCACTAGGGCAGTTAACCTGAAGGCTGCTAAAGATCTGTCTGCAGAAGCCTTCTTGAGAACTCTTCAAAGGTTTCCAGTTCGTCGCTCCTATCCTCCAATGCTGATCAGTGAAAATGGATCAAACTTTGTGAGCTCCGCCAATGTACTCAAATCTTGGGTGAAACATCACAGGATTCGGAGCACTCTGAGTTAAAACATATGCAAGTGACACTTCAACCCTAGCAGGACCCCTTGGTTCGGAGGCCTCTTGGTTCGAGAGGACCCCTTGGTTCAAGAGGATCGTAAAGATGGTCAAGCTTTGTCTACAGAAAACATTTCACTGAGCCATGGTGACGGAAGATGAACTACACTCCGTACTCTGCGAGATAGAAGCGGACCTCAATGACCATCAGCTAACCTCTTTCTCCGACTCAGTTGATGACTATCAACCCCTCACACCATTCCAGCTGATGCTCGAATATCGTCTTGGCAGTACGCCAGTGGCAACACTGGACCAGGAGGAAGAGTCAGATCTCCCCAAGTTCACAGCAGAGCTTCCGTCACGACGTCAGAACAACGTCCAGAAGGTTCTGATCGTTTCCAAACTATGTTTAGAATGAAATACCTAACCATTCTTCGGCATCATGCCGAGGATGCGAGAGAAATCGTTGCACCCAAGGTGGGGAACATAGTAGAGATCCATGACGAGGGTCCCAGACTGTTATGGAGTCTGAGCAGGATCATCGAGACCCACGAAAGTGAAGACGGTCATACGAGAAGCGTGAAACTCAAAACTCATGGAGGCACCGTTAGTCGACCGGTGACTCTGCTGTACCCACTAGAGGTGCAAGCAGCGGAACCCATTGAGACTCCATTAGAGCCGCTGAGTCAAGACTCGGCGTCGTCCCATCATGTTGGTCCCGAGCGTGGAAACGAAGCGCATTCCACTGTCAACAGCCCCAGGGATATCTCCATCCCTACAGGCGCAAACGAGCAAAATGCTAGTAGACCTTCTCGAAGGGCAGCCTTTGTAGCGCGTTAGCGTATCGTCACTCAGCTTGAAAAAGTGACAATACGCTTTCGTCTGGTGCGGAGTGTGGAAAATCTATAATTTCAACACAACCTCACATACGAAGAAATGGTTTATATTAATAGGATAGTCCATCTTCTGATACTACAGTTGGGCAGGGCTTGTGGTGGGCGGGTAGAGAGACGCGGGGCTTGTCTTAACACTCCCCCACCCTTCTCCTTGTTCCTTTTATGTGTCGGCTTCTGGTTTGTCCCTTCATATGCATGTAATAAGATCGAAGAAATACCAATATATAACGATGAAGGTAAATCACTGCGTGTGATAATATCAATACTGGTATAGTGCAGTAGCTATGTATGTTTCAGTTAACTTTCGGGTGGATCAGGAATGATGTACGAAGTGTAGAGAGTTACCGCCAGAGGACGGGCTTGTGCTCAGCGTTTCCCGCGTATGTGAGAAAAGTCAGGCAGAGTGAATTATTGTGACCATATGCTGGCAGGAAGTGTTGCTCCGGTAGGTTACCATCCATGAATTTTACAGGACCATCATCAACGCCATCCGGAGGATACCAAATCCAAGATAAGTTCCTCTAGACTAGCGAGATGTTAGTTACGGAGAATTCTAGGTAGTTTAGATTAACATACAGTTGGGTAGAATATCTAGAAGTAGCTGCTTGTTAGCTGACATTTTAGCTACACCATTGACAATGAAAGTATCGACAAAAGCGTGGCACTCAAAAATTGCCGCCACAACACCCAAAACCAGGTAAATTAGAAAATAGGGCAGTTAACACAAATTATTCCCATAATCCTTCAGTCTGTCAGTTTATAGTGTTTCTGGAATGTAAATTGTAGGAATCAGTTGAAGGAGATGGTGATCTCAAGGTACTTGAGCTGAAAAAAAATTGTCCAAAACAATCGTGACGAGAGAAAATACACCAATCATCCGATCGCGCCCTACGGGGGAACCTATTAGTGCTCACGTTATGGCTCCGGTGGAAATGAGGCTCAAATTAAATCAAACCAGTCATCCAAGGCCGCCACAGTACGGCATCGATGGAATGCCAGAATCTTCTAGATCAAAAACTCTAATCTCTAAATAAAAACACTCCTACGGCATAAGTACCATACCAAACCAACACCAGTTCTGACCATTATTCTGGCATTTTCTAGGCCAAACTGGAGTAATCGTGAAGCGTGGGAAAATGACTATTAGAGAAGTTGGCAGAAAGTGCGAGTAACGGCGTGGTTCCCTATGATCACATTAATTCTGATTGATTATTGATAGTAAAATTATATCGATTCGACTTAATCATTTCTCTCCCCCCCTCCGGTTTAAATACCTTTAAGCACTCACGAATTACGATTCTCGCAAATATCAGCGTCAATTTAAAGCCGAAAGTCCTTCAACTTATAGTTGTCTGCCTGATATAATTTTCCGGCACATTTGAGGAGTCTTGAACCTTGAAATGCTTCGCAGTGTGAAGCGGGATTCAAAGAGCAATTTGTCAGCAATTTCACTCTGCATTTTTTCTTGTTTCTACGTGCCATAGAATTCATTAGCTACGCCAATAATTATTTTGTAAGGCACCGCTATAGAACCCAAAAAAGGCACTAGCGGGACCGCATAGTATCTAATGCCTCCCGCAATCCAGTTTGAATTTCTTATTTTCAATTTTGTATCTAGCTTGCACCTTTAGATCATGACTCACCAAGATTTCGTTGCTGGCCTGGAGGAGTTTAAATGTTTTTCTGGCAAATGAAAGGGTTGGAAATCGTATGCTGCAAGAGGATTTTTTTCTGGACATGAGACCTATGCAGCTATGCCTCTTATCATTAATGTTTTTCGGCATAACAGTAATGTGTAAGACAACTTATCAGGTGGTTTAGTCCAGTTGGCCAGGAAAAGTCATTTCCTTTATTATTTTAAATGGAAAAAGAAGGGGACAAATTCTGGATGCACCAGTATATTTCCATCTGTATTTTTGCGGCCAATTTATCTGTTTTATTCTTTAAATTTTGTAGATTAATTCTACAACATACCATGGTTTCTTTCGTACCATTTTATTATCAATTATTTTTTAACTCTTTAATTGATGTTCCTCACTTATATGGTATGACATACCTTATGCCGGTCTCAGCATTTTTTTTACAACGGCGCAACGAGACCTGCCTTATTCCTGTGTGTAGTGAATTTTTTTTTCTGCATGCAGCCTAATGCAGTTACAATGCTCTTCGTGGACCCTGGTTAATTGATAAACATGTCCCACCTGCGTCTGTTGTTGTTGTTGGATGCCAATTGGGGCAATCCAATATTTTTTTATGGGGAATCCTTGATTATACAGTCCGTACGTCGTGGGTCACTACTCCTTGCGGTGTCTTGTGAAGAAGGTAGCCCCGAGGCAGGAGGCAAGTGTGAGGATCCGTTGAGACTCGTCCCTATCTCACCCGACGACACCGGCCGTGTCGACAGGCGATCGTGGGAGCACAGAGGATCTTGCCCTCCAATAATTTCTACACTCCATACGCACAGGAAGTCACATAGGATTCCCACTAACAAGTTGTTCAAACTGTTTCTTCTGTTTCCCTTGATTGTTTAAACAATCGGCAGGTAGTAGCTCTCGAATCGAGGGTATATGGTGCCAAGGGGGTTCTTCCAGTAACAAATCAGCCGATACCGAAGCGGAAAGACGCATTGTGAAACTTGACAATCACAGACTCACAAATGTCAAAATTTATCATCGTCAATAACAACTCATGAATCACTCCAGTAACATTTTGTGGGTCGATTGCACTATTTGCCGACCATAAATGCGAGGGACCAGATTGCTGATGAGCCCTCATAAATTAGAGCTACCTGGATCACCAGCATTATAACACGGAGGTCCGTACCCGAGATACTTCGGTGTATGAGATACAAAAAACTGAGAAAAATCGTCCACTTTTTCCGCTAAAAAATAAGATGGCTGCGCTGGTCTTTTGGTTGGTATGCTTTATTGTGCCTGGATTTTAGCTCCCGCTGAGAGGGTGTGGAGATCCATGAGCGTTGGGTTCGTAGGCTACAGCGCTGAAACACTTCGGTGCTAGAAGATAATGTAAATAAGGAAATAATAATGTCCCAGGATCAACATTATCTTTAGTGAGCCGACAGTTCATCATCGATTATTCAAATTCATAAGCAGATAACATTTTATTAATAGTTTGGTCGAATAGATAAGTTTATAATATTGTAACTGTGTTAACAAAATAAATGGTTTACAGATCCAAATGGTTTGATGAGGCTAATAACAGTTGCAACAGTGACAATACTCATTTAAAATCCCGTAAATCTGAATAAGCTCTGTATCAAAAGTCCTTTGTAATACCTTATAAAAACTATCATCACTAACTTGGCCCGTAGTTTCAACTGTGTTGGTTGATTCGGTCATGCCAGTTTTCCAAGTCTGTCGGTCTATTACATTGTGACGACCTTTCAGATAGTTCAAAGTGTGTGATTATTTCGCGTACCGACCTTCGAGATAGTTCAAAGTGTGTCTGATTATTTCGCGTACCGACCTTCGAGATAGTTCAAAGGGTGTCTGATTATTTCGCGTACAGACCGAGATAGTTCACAGTGTGTCTGATTTTCGTGTACAGACCTTTGAGATAGTTCAAAGTGTGTCGGATTAATACGTTCAATGTTATGACGCCGGGATCTCTATAATTAGAAGTATCACACGGTGGCCTACCCAGACTGCACGACGTGAGTGGCCGCTCTTGAATGGATCGTGAAGGCGTCATTGTGTGCATAGTAAAGTCTACTTACAGGTATTTTGAATCTAGGCTGTTATACACAGTGGGTTTCTAAACGCAATATTGATACACGGGCGGTGAAAACACCTTGAAAATAATTTGTGTATTTTCGAGGTCGCCTGCTATGCTAATACTTTACAAACCAACTTAGCTATTTAGCCGGTTTTCGTTATTAATTGTTTCTTTACATTTCAAAATGAGATGGTAATCGAAGAACTATCAAGAAAGTTTTGTAATTGTAACCTGTGTCATCAGTGTATGTTTGTTCAATGTTTTTATTTTATGATATTATCAAATGTTTCAATTTAATGTTCTTCAATTACGACAAAAGACAGATCTTCAAATAATCAATTGAATTCACTGCTAAGCGTTCAGATACTGAAAAAAAAATGCCCCTGACAAAATAAGAAGAGAAGCGACAGTATGAATTAGATCAACCGACGATAATGTACCGCGTTGGAAGCTGGAAAAGAGACGTGGGTGAGGTGAAGGAGACGTCTCGTAAAAAGAAGACTACGAGACAATTGTAATCCTCTTGGTAAGTCACTCACCAGATCAATCTCCCTGCCATTGAGCTTGGTGATCTTGGACGGTGGCACATCGTCGTCCTCCATAACCCCTTTCTCGACGTCCCCTGAGGGCTGCCAGGGCTTGCTGTAACTGTTGGGGCGCCTGAAAGAAAGCTTCGGCCCGATCGTATTGTTGTTGTTGATGATGGTGCTGGTCTGGTCCTGGGGCGGGCTGGGGTTTGGGTTGGTCGTCGGCAGAGATTTGGGGATCATCATCTGCTCAAATTCAAGATAATTACTGATGAGAAATCTATCAAATAGTCGAAATGGATTTGGGGATAGGAGACTGTTTAAACCCAAGGCAATCATTGATTAGCAACCTGTGAAATTATTATATAGATTTGGGAAACGGAGATTGTTCAAATCCAAGGTCATTGTGGATTAGAAACCTATTAAATTGTCGGTATGTATTTGAATATCAGACATTTCGTGGTTACTCAAGTCGATGTGGACTTTCCACCAGATAGACCGCGCGACTTG
Organism: Gammarus roeselii; assembly: GCA_016164225.1. NCBI lineage: Eukaryota > Metazoa > Arthropoda > Malacostraca > Amphipoda > Gammaridae > Gammarus > Gammarus roeselii. The sequence continues at coordinate 6,501 of SDVV010019780.1, forward strand.
GTAAGGCTTAGCCAGGTACCAGACGAGTGCCAGCTGCCCAAACTCGTAGATTAGGAAGGATGACAGAAATTTATTTCTCGCGTCATGGTGAAAACAATAGTAACGATATTTCCACTTCATACCAGATCCTGTTCCATAGTCCGTGCATTTAGGTAATTAACAACAACCTCTCATAGCGCACAAATCAACGACACGATTAGGTTTGGCGGGATACAGAACGACTTACAAAATTGTCTTTAGCCCCCCGTGCGGATAGTCGAATCGTCGTCTCGTCCAACATATAGATAACCATTATTGAGGTAGCAGGCGCTACTCTTGTTAGTGGGCTCGTTGTAAACGCGATTGTACATTCTGTATTATATTATCTTCCAAATGTAAACCTTTGTGACTCTCTTTCAATTTAATACTGTGTGATATATTTTTAGAACTGCAATGTTTCAGTGCGTTTCTTTGGTCTAAAACTAGGTAGCAGTCATGAACAACTCTATTCTAAGAAGAGGTCTCTTTGAAGTTTTACGTTGAAGTTGCAATATGTTCTTCAATGAAACGCAAGTGCACAAACGACTTATTCTCCTGAGCACTTGAGGGAGGACCATTGCCCAGGTAACTGAGCGTGATGCTTCTAAATTTACCGTTTATTATCAAAATTTTATAGTTCGTAAATCCATTTTGATCTAGACTCTAGAAAATTCCTGGGAGGAACTATTATTAGGAGAGATTTCTCCGACGTCTCACTTTGAAGCTGCCGGCGGCTCTGCAAGGGTCCACAAGTGCAAAACAGACATTTTTTTGTAAAATGTTCGGGAGCATCACTGCCTTGGAAACTGGGCCTGGTGCTTTTCAAATGTATGTATATATTTTCAAAATTTCTTTCCTCAAATGTTAATTTTGATCTAGACTCAACCTATGGGGCACGCAAATAGGCATGTCCTTAATTATCCTGTAGGTGTACATGAACTCGACATGCGCACTTGTGCGTGTTTTGTTTCATAAATCCAACCTTATCTAATCTTACAGTGTCATTCACCGTCTTCAACTAAACAAATCGACATTGCCCGACTGGATCCTGTATTTCAAAAGTTTCAACGTCTGTCGAATCTAAAAGACGCCAACCAATTTCTACTGTCTCAACCAACTTGGATCATCTCCAATAAACTTTACCTGTACCCGTCTCCAACCGACTTTGAGCGACTTGAATCTCTATTATTACTTCAACCGTCATCAGCCAGTTTCAATTTACTCTAACCGCCTCCGACCAACTATATTCAACTTTGAAGACTTCTATTATGCAAATTAACTTTTTACTCGACTTTCAATCGCTTTACTGGATTCAACCGACTAAAACTCACTTTATTAGAATTTAACGCAAATTAAGCGCATCGACTGAGACGAGTTCAACCGACACCAGCCGAATTCATAAAGTTCTAGAAATAAAATTAGAATAAAAACCTACACTTATTTTTCACACAACGCTCTCGCCAGAGGGTGCGATTTGTTAAGATCGCAAATCGGGTCGCAAGACCTTGTTCTTCCTTACTTCACGAAACCTATCAAATAGTTGACAAATATTTTTTACATACATACTTTTTTTGCGATATCTAAAATGTAACGCAACAAAACAATAAACAATTGTTTTGTCGGATTTTTTTGGACGTTAGTTTTTTATTTTCTTTCTGCATTCTATTTGATTATTTTTGTTGAAATATATTTGCACAACGTAGGGATTGCTCGTGATAAAAAATGTGTACAATCGGTTTTGTTTGGCTCTGACACTATTAACCACACGTCGTTTCAGTCTTTTGTTGACACATTTATGTAAAGTTAACAATGTGGCATAAATCATTGGTTTTGTAAGCTGCCTCCACTCGACTACCTTCGTCAGCCTACCCCTACCATGGTTCAGCGTGGATCACCGTAATTTCATGTGTTGTGGAAGCGCTTGTCGGTCAAGAGCAATCCATGGTTGGTCTTGATGCCAGCAGGCGGGAAATCTTTTTACACTGTCTTGGTGTAGTTGGTATGTTACCTGCCGCGCGTTCTGAAGGTCGCGGGTTCAAAGCCCAGTGTTGTTGAAGACATTTATTCATCGCGAGGGTTGCGTTGATCTTGTTATTTAATTACGAGTAAGAGTTCACTGGAACGGAACACTTTCTATGGAACAAATATCTCCCATATGAAAACTTCGAACCGATGGATGGTAGTTATCCCCAAGACCCGTGTACAAAGCCATTATTCATATCCAACTTCTTAATATGTGGAATGTTTTTTTTCACGGTGCAACCCTACTTTCGCCTTATAAGGGATTCCAGGCCCTCCCTCAGTCTACAGCGACCATGAGCGGAGAGGCTCTGCATGGACGAGTCAAACCCATTTGCAATCATTCCCAACCAAAGAATATCTCCTGTTCGATTTCTCCATTCGGATACCTCAGGCAGACAGGGCCTTCGTTACAGCATTCGTCCAATCTTACCTCTGTGTTCCTTGCACTTATGCCTTCGATATCTTCACAAATATCCCGCTATCTATTTACTCTATGTGTCCGAAATACCTCAGAGCTCTCGTATCTACTTTTGATACCTGATCAATCACCATCACTTTCTGAATCAAATATAGTCGTTTCTGAAAATATCCTCCCGCGTCACAACCGTCATAATTCTTTATAAACCGTCTCCTCACAAACCCTTGCTTGGTATTTGTCACTTACATTACGGTCGGGACGACTACCCCATCATGCATATATCTCTTTGCTTCCATACCCACGGTCATGCACTTCATCACACCGTTCACTTCCCTAACAACTTACACCCTTGATTGACTCGAAATCTCACCTCCGTTTCTACGCTACCTCTCCTAGCCACATGCGAGCCTGGGTATTTGATAAACTTTATTTGGAGTAACACTGATTCCAGTACCATCGCCACTACTCGAATTACTCATTAATTAAATTTCACCCCATTGTATTGCTGCCAACTCTATTCGAGATGTACAATAAAACGAAATTCGGACATCAGCCTACGAGCTCATCTCTCAATTACAATTGTCTGATAATTACCATGGTGTTAACTTGTCGATTATTTGGATTTTTTAATCGCTTTATTACAAACGATTAGCGTGCTCTGTTTATTTAGACTAAGGTACGGAACCACTTCTGATGTAACAATCACTGTCATAGGAACATATATAGTGCCTTGTTTATTCGAGTAGGACTATGCTCATCTCGCCTCTGTACTCCACTGTTGTATGATTCGAACATTACTATTGACCCATTTTTTTAATTAGGTTCTGTCTATTTTGCGCCTTGGAATTTCGTTTGAAAACTATGATAATGACACGTTGCTATTGCATTTGTAGTTGTACTCCACTGTTGCATCATTCGAATATTCTTTCGTTTTTAATCATGTTCTGGCTATTTAAAAATATGATGATTCGTCGTTTTTGTATTTACAGTAGTTAAATGTGTACCGTTCAATGGTTTTGATATTGATAACAAATTTGATCATCAGGCCTCAAGGGATGTTATATTGTATATGGTTGAACAATGAAGTAAATATCTCATTGATACTTTGCTGCAACTGGTTATTACATCTCCACACTAATCACAATTGCCCCTGCCAACTACCCTCGGTGTGAACGAACATCTCATATATTTTGATGTTTCAATCGTTCAAGTATAAACTACAAGTGTGATCTGTTTTTCGATGAATAATGTGTAGCCTCTTACTCTTAGAAAAATAAATTCGATGAAAAGATAATATGATTCAATTATTCAACCAATTACTACCGTACCATTTTTATGTTACAATTGCTGTGGTAAAGTGACACAGTTCTCTATTATTTTCTAGTAAAAATACGTCTATATGAGCTTTGTGCTCCCCGACTGAATTGAATTATACTGATTATCATCTATGTATGTGGGTAGGTGTGTGTGCGTATGAATGTCTATTTGCATGCGTACATGTACATGTATTATGGTATATTGTGCCAGCAGCACACTAGAGATGAGCTGCGATGCATTCATTTCGGATTTATCAATCCCATGCCCATGTTCTTTTACGTGAGAATATTAGTTTATATTATTATCAAAAATATATATTGTGAATCATGTTTTACAATATTGAAGTGGGCACAAACCGTCCGCCGACAGGAGATATGCTCTCACAATTTCACTTTATCTATCATTTTGCTAATTCAAATAGCGCGTATGAAAACTAAGTTAGATGTGTTATACCTAAGTATTTAAAACCCATTGCTAGACGATGGAAATAAATGATTTAATTATAATAACAGCTTCTCCGAAACTGCAACGAGTACCATATCAACAGCAAGCAGCAACTGGTTGAACTACCAAATCCGCCAATGCGCTCCTATCAAATACAATCCTCGATCTAATACACACCCGTTCATGTCCCTAATCACTCCATCCATGAAAATATGGAACAACCGGAGAGGACATTACGCAATTCTGTATTAGTACTACTTTTATTGGAAACCAATCGTCCCCACCCTCACCCTGACGCGCGTTCTGTTGCCAACATTTAGCCTCTACGTTGCTCTCAGCAATCTTCCGCCTACTGCTTCCAGCTACATTGCCTACTACACTCTGTCGACTCTGTCGTAGGCTTTCAACCAGATTCCCGCAGGTTCAATACACGCCCTTTCCCATCTTTAAATACTCATCGCGACCTTAACCCACCGGAATTATATCATCAACACACCCTCTACTGCGCATAAAGTCACACTACACATCGACTACTGCACCTCTTTACTGTCTCTAATACTCTTCTTATTCATCACACTCCCGTACAACCTACCCACTACACACAACGTACTAATCTCATGAATTACGTTGTTAAAAAATGTATCTCAAGTGGCAAATAAAAAAGCTACAAAAATATAAATTCAAAAACGTTCTTCAGACTTTGTAATTAACACGGAAAGCAAAGCGTAATGAAAAAATACATAAGCAGTTAATAGAGGAGCAATTTTAAAATTGAGACCCTACTTTCAGAACTGCCTACGGTGTTTTCCACGCCCTATTTCACGCTCGCTGAGGTGGCTCACGTGTGATTGGTGGTCGTTGGTGAGCGTGTGCGATATGTAATGGAAAATTGAGAGAGTAATGGGTGAATATACGTAAGTATTATTGTTATTGTATATGTATTGTAATAATAAATATTCGTCCACGCTGTTAGATATCCTTCAAATGCTTTTGCTTATCCTGCCCGTAAGAAATGTTGACCTGTAAGGGGGAAACATCGGTCTGGTTGTACGTGAATGAAAAATTTTGTTCATTAACAGTATAGGTTTTGTAAACTTATTATTTAGTGGGGCAGACGGCGCTGTTACACAATTTTTCAATTGCTTGATACGTAGTGATTATTGCAATTTATTGCTCGAGCATTGAGGGTTTTAGAAGTGATAACTTATTCTTTATTATTTATTATAAATTGAGGATTAAATACATTTTATTAGGAAATAAAGTTCATCTGCATATATTAATGAATTAAATTCCAAAACATTTTTTCCTTCTACATAATGTATTGTTGGAAGTTGCAGCATTTCCACATTAGCATGATACTGTAGCACAGTGACAGTACATCGCAGGCAGTATACGGAAGTACCAGTAGCCATACAGTATTTGTGAAGTGCCAGTAGCCTGGTGGTAGTAGGCCTTCATCCATCAATGTCACTGACACAGATGATATCTCGATGTCGGGGCAATTAGACTATAGCCTGGCGATACGTTTGATTCTGTCTCAAGGGCGTGCGGCTGGACCACAGCATTACATGGTAATAATACATCTCTATGAGCTATATTTATCCTTAATTTATAATTGGAATAAATTCAAACAAATTTTGGACTAGGTTATCTTTTTTTTCTGCGTAATACACTGTTGGAGAACTACCTTATTCTGCAGTCATTGCTGTTATAGCCTTTTCTACGCAGGTCATGGTGCCTTTATTGCAATTCATTGCAGGCCATGTTGCATTATTGTAATTCATTGCTTGCCCTCCAAATAAAATTAGGGTATTGGAAACACACATTGAAAAGATGAACTTTATTGGTATTTTTAAAATTATGATATATTTATACGAGAATGCAACTATTTACTCCGACAGTCGATGGGAGCAACTGAACGAAACATAAGAAGGTCTCCAATTGCCCTCTGATCTTATCTTGATCGGCTGCATTCTGCGATGTTTTTATCGATGATAAACATTATGTCTCTGTGGGGGGGGGGGGGAAGTGGGGGTGGCACGTCATCAAGCAACGATATATTTCCTATTTTATGCTGTCGTTTTGTTTGGGATTATGTTATATTTTGATCATTTAAATATTGATTTTTTTTATTGTTTATAGTATTTGTATAAGTTTCTTTCCTATAGATTGGTGTGTTGGGTATACGTGACCACTTCCTGTTTATTCATTTTCCGTAAGTGTGAGCTGTAATGACTCCGGCTGGGTATCAGTACGTAGCCCATATCGGATAAACTGACGGGTAAAATGTATCTGAGTCAGGTAATAAGTGCGCTTTCACCAGGGATATCGGGCTCTTCACAGCGCAATTAAGAGATGCTATATAGATAGGATAAATATAAATAGGTGGCTTGGTACGTATAGCGTATAGTTGTGTTTAGTTGTTAAATTTTTTTATTTTTTTTAGGTCCTGATTAGTTCCAGAATGCAAGTGATATTGTATTATGTTAAGGAATTACATGGTTTATATTATGCACCTCGCTCAGCTGTCAGATAACAATTTAGCTAGTGGTTTGGATTTGATATTATATGCTTTAGTGCCATACTACTGATACATATGAATAAAACTACCCGGTGTGACTGCCATCTGTTCATATCTTGTAACTGTGATTGTAGTATTGTGAGGTTTTGCCTATATCCAAAAATATTTGGTAAGTTAGGCGTAGTCATCAGTTATCTTGATCGATGGAGGGGG
>SDVV010019781.1:0-13453 GCA_016164225.1 Gammarus roeselii
AGGAGGGATGTAAAGTGTTGGGTGCACTGAAGAGTGTAATGAGCTGTAGGACGTTGGGGATGGAAGCAAAGAGAGGGCTGTATGAGGGTGTTGTTGTCTCAACTGTGCTCTACGGAGCTGAGGCTTGGGGGATGAGAGCAGAGGAGAGAAGGAAGTTGAAGGTTTTCGAGATGAAATGTTTGAAAAGCATGGCTGGAGTAACGCTGAGAGACCGAATCACCAACGACGTGGTTCGGAACAGAACAGGGATGGTGAAGAAGTTGGAGGATAGAGTGGATTCGCGTGTTCTGAGATGGTTCGAACACATGGAGAGGATGGATGAAGGGAGATTGGTGGAAAGGGCGATGAATGCTGGGGCGAGTGGTCGCAGGCCTAGAGGTAGACCGAAGTTTGGGTGGATGGATGGTGTGAAGCAGGCGTTATGAAGGCGAGACATGAATGTGGAGGTGACGAGAGAGCGTGCAATGAACAAGCGTGAGTAGAGAATGGTTGATTTTGACGCGGCCCTGATGTGCTTTCCCGCCCTGTGCACCCCGCTGTCGGGATGGTCGTGGGTGGGGTGGCCCCGGCTACTATGACGCGGCGGGGGTAAACCAGTGAAAACTGTCGGGCCCTGCTGCTGACGACGGATCCTCGGACTGCACTCGTGACCCAAAGTGTATGTTGAGGGGGTACCGGCCGGACCCTTAAGCACAAAAGGGCTAAGTTGTGTGAGGGGGTGAGGTGCGCCTTGCCGTCGGCCACCCCCTTTCTGGGGGATGCGGCCTAGTGTCTGTATCTGTATTTGCTATTTGAAGGTTGATTCCTGACCAAAAGATCTTGCTCATAGTTCAGTTTTAACTGAAGCTAACAATTTTGAAGATGTTTCAGTTTCACTGTTAGATCTGTCCTACTCTATTCTAGCTTGATACTTCTGCCATAAATATTTATTCTCTCAAGAAATGAATGTAGCCCATTCTTATTCTAAATGATATATTCTCTCAATAAAGTAGTATGTGTACCACAGGGGATAATGTGTTAATATTTTTTATTTCTCATAGTCTTCAGCGATCGCATTTGGTTGTAATATCAACATGTATTCCTCAGCGGCTTTAGTAACTACATTAACAAAGAAATCATACATTTTCCAGAGTTTGTTAGTAAATGAACAGCCTATGGTTTCTATGTCATATACAGTTCATTCATGGAAGCTACATAATTTTTACCTAAATTTAATAATGGAAGTATTGATATGAATATGCCTTGAAATTCTCCAAGCTAATGATCTCAAGTCACCAATCATATATATAATAGTTTTCTTTTTCTAAATTTGTGTCAACCTTGGTTGTTGCCAACTTCAAGTCATAAGTGGCAAATGTCAGCCAGCAATTTCCTCATTTGACCTAAGAACTACAGCCAATAGACCTGATAGTAACATTATCCTTCAGCATCATAGCCCTGCTTCCAGTATTTCCATAGATAATTTTAAAATATGATTTTTATTTTTTATTATTCATGATTTCAAAGGATTTTTGGGTTTGTACTCATGTCAACTGACCCAAGCAGGAAGGAATTCGCATTTGTTCACATACTGATTATTAACCTTACAGGCTGGTCCCTAGTTTGTGCTGGGACCTTGAACAGCACGTTAGTTTTGCTTGCAAAGTGTTCAATTAACGTTAACGTTAGAAGCGGTAAAGCCGGTCAAGAGCCCTTTAAAATTGAACCCCCTGGCCCCTCGCGTGAACCAGGTGTCTAATGGGGGGAAGAAGGAAGCCCCACCCGGGAAGGACCAGCACCCCCTCCAGAGTGACGAAGACCAAGATTCCAACGGTCACGAACGTCAGCCTTTCCAAGATGACCAGCGCCACCTCAGCCGAAGACAACCGGAGAAACAACCGCATCGACGAGTTGACCAGGAAATCAGAAATCTACTAAGCCAAGCGACCGGTCTCTCAGAACAGGAAGCACAAGTTTTCGTCTCAAAATCTAGCACAATTGATGACCATCTAACGAGGCTCGAGGGTCACGTCAAGGCCATTTTTCTCCATATCCACGAACTAGTAAAGAACCAACTAACCAAAGAACCCGCAAGTTACGCAAGTACCTCTACGTCCGACGACAACTTCCGACTACTCTTCACCCAACAAAAACGCCAACCGTCCTCCGAGAGCTGCAAGGAGGAAGTAATACACTCCATTCAATGAAAACAACTTGTTCAACAATAGTCATACCTTTCCCGAACACCTGAAGATCACGTTCGACGCAAACGACAGACCGGAGATCTGTCCATACACTCGACAGACCTGAGCGTCGCCACCAGCGATGACGAAGGCTTCGCCATCAGAGTACACAAAACTTCATAGTGACACGATTCTCTCCAAAACTAGACTCTGTGAAAAGCCATGCAAAATAGTGTCGCACCCGACTTTCTCTACAAGTTCAGGTTTGATCTATGTTGAAGATATCCCAAAGGAGGAAATCGAGGAGTTCATCACTGATCTTGTTCAATACAAAGACTGCGTTGTTGAAGCAATGGTCGAACCAAAGATCATACCAAAGAGAGAGACTACCACAGCCCTAATACTAAATTCAACTGCACTACTCCACCTAGATATCTAGACCTTCCCTTCACAACCACCAAAACCAAGGTTACACCATTCGAGGGACGTCCGATGCGATGTTATTATGAATGCCAGAAATACGGACATGCGAGAGGAAACTGTAATGGTAAGCAAAGATGTTCATACTGCTCCCAAGACGACCACGACAAACGGGAAGATCCCCAGTCGTGCCAGTCCGAAGAACAGCCTTGTTTTTACTGCAAAGTAAACGGACACTCTACCGGACAGAGAGATTGCCCAGAGGAGGAGACGGAGAGAGCGATCCTTCAATACCAAATAGATCACGGGATCGGGCGATGAGAGGCTGTAGTCTCGATGCGCTCTTCCCAGAATGACCCTCCTACCCGGCAGAGAATATCGGCACCATTTCCCACCCACTTTCTCATAACGTTCAAACGAAGTTGCCTTTTCAACTAATCCGTTTATAATGATGAAGTCACTCACCGAACAACTTGGAGGAAAACCGAACGAAATCCAACGACAGGGAAATAAATATCTTGCCTACGTCGAAGAGCGTGAACAAAGTAACGCAGTACAAAAGATTACCCACATAAACAAACTTAAAGTTCAGTTGAAACACATCCGTCCTTCAACGATACCAAACGAATTATATACACCTCCCATTGCACACCCAAACCGACCTCAGTGCTTTTGCTGAAAGTCTGGCTGAGGATCACGGAGTTACCGAAGTCCGTCAAGCAACATGGATATTATCACGTAACGCAAGTTCTACCGCATACCAAATTACCTTCACAGGATACGACGCACCAGAATTCATAGTAATCCCGGGTGAACAGGGATGAACCAATACTTACCCAGTTGCAACATGGCCCCCAATGTGCAAAAAATGCCTTGAATACGGCCACGTCATGGCACACTGCCAGCCGCATACACTCCAACGTTGTGGGAAGCACGACAGAAAAGACTGCACAGACAGCCACCGAAATTGCTACCACTGCTCATGCTACCATTAGGCAGGCGACCGCGACTGCCCAGTACACATAGACCAAAAAAAATAACAACCTCACAAAATGAACGCAGATTTACACGGAAACAAGCCATCCAAATCTGGAAAGACAATAACACAAACCGCCTCAATTTTGCCAAAGCAGTCAAATCGTCAATTCAATCAAACTCCCTCGACGACATCCACACATCGTCAGGACAACAGCGTAACAAGACTCCTACACTCCTACCTGGCTGCATTACTTCCTCACTCAGCCCAGCAACCGCCCCTGCACCAAAGATGCACTGTCCTAGAAATAATTTCTGCGGTGCCCAGGAGGATGCCGAGATAAATACATCCCCCGCAGTTGACCACGCTGCAAGGCTCACTACTATAAAAAACGAAAAGGTAACGAGATGAAGAAGCCTCCGATGCCCAGGCGCCACTGACCAAAAAGATCAGTAACAACTCCCAAGTAACGACCCGCCAGGACAAGATACCAGAACTTCCTCCACCTGTCTCAAATGCGGCTCCATTCGTGGAAAACCACCGTGAGGGACACGACCCCCGTTAATAAACCTGACTCACGAACACGCCACCAGCGAGAGCGATCACGGCCTCGACGACGACGTTTATCTCGAAAAACTCATACGCAATACCTCTGAACAACCAGTCATCTTACCTGGCCCAAATAGCTCGCACTCCACACAACCACCCACGCAGATCAAAAAGGCTAACGCAAAAGAAGAGCACACTCGCTCACGAAGCAAAGACAAAGAGCACAAACCCTCTTCCTCCCACATGAGCACTCGCGACCGCAGCAATCACAGCAGACCACCTCCCACTGATGGCGGACACTCCCGTGAACACTCACGACCCGGACCCCTGAGCAAACTCAAAAACGCGAACACCACAAAAGCTCCAGCAAATCACGCGACCACTCTAGATCATAAAGGTCTGAGTGTACACCGCCTTCAAAATGAACTCCAAAAAACTTCGGAGGAACTGCCAGGGACTCGGAAACAAGAAAGACGAATTATTATCTTCAATCGCCACCCATAAACATTTGATGATGGTCCTCCAAGAGATCAAACTCAGAGAGACCGCCACCTCCAGAATCCCCCAATATATCATGCAACGTCGCGAAGGCCACACCAACGTGACAGCTCACGGCGGAGTGACACTTATGATCCACCAAAGCGTACCTCACCTTCTCCTTCCCCTGAGGACAGAACTCCAAGCTATCGCTATAAAGAGTTGCGTCTCAAGGCTAATAACAGTGGTATCCATCTACTCGTCACGAAGCCACGACCTCTCGGAAGCACTAATGACCGAATTGCTAAACCAACTGCCCTCGCCAATACTCCTCCTTGGAGACTTCAACAGCTACCATGAAACATAGGATGCGTGAGACCGCCCTACGGGAGAGTCTGCATTAACTTCGCGTTGGGACTCCGGTGGAACATAGAAGCAAATAATAAATAAATAAACAGGATGCGTGAGAACAGATCGCAGGGGAGTGATAATGGCTAACACCATAAACACTCACAACCTGGTCCTTCTCTACGACGGACAACCCACCCGAATCACCCCCGAAAGTGAAACTGCCATCGATTTATCCGTATGCTCCCCCACTCTGGCACCCCAACTCGTTTGGGGAGTTTTGCCTTCAACACACGACAGCTACCATAACCCAGTCATCATATTGTTTCTTACCAACCAACCAATAAACCCTGCCCCACGAGAACTTCGATTCAACTACCGGAAAGAAGCTGCGTGGAATACTCAGCACACATCGCGTGGAGCGATATGGATGGCATCCCCGAAAACATTTCGGAACGCGACCTCGTCGCCCATCTATACGAAAAGTTTCAAGCTGCAGCCGAGGCATGCATTCGCCAATATGCCCCTTCAACCATCTGTCCGAAACCATGGTGGTGCCGAGAGGTGCAAAAAGCAAGAGATAAGCGTGAAAGGCTATACCATGCCTATCGACGCGCTTGGTCCCCCCAGCAGCCGAGTAGCGTGGAAAATGGCATCTGCTGTGTATCGAAAACTTCGAGTGGAGAAGAAACGTGAAAGCTGGGCTAAGTTAGTCAACACTATTAATCGGAACCCCCCCCCCCTCTCCAGGTGTGGGAAAAAATTCGACGTATCCAAGGAAAACCCGAGCGACCTATTAACATCCTTTCAGACGGAGGCAGAACTTATTGTTCCCACGCGGAAATCTCAAATAAACTTGCTCAGACTTTTAGCCAGATTTCGCAATCGACAAACTACACAGCTGCTTTCCAACGCGTAAAGGACTTGCGAGAAGGTGAACATCTTGACTTTAATTCTAGAAACAAAGAGGCCCACAACAACCCTTTCTCTCTCCACGAACTACAGTGCGTCATAGACCATACACGTGAAATTCCACCTGGGCCAGACCGGGTACACATCAACATGATCAAGAATCTCCCAGATGACGCCCGTGAGAATTTATTAAGTGTTCAACACTCTGTATTCAAACTCATTTTTTACCGTTCAATGGCGGGTATCTGTAATTATCCCAATGCCCTAACCCGGGAAATTTCACGGTGACCCACGTAGCTATCGCCCCATCGCTCTTACCAGCGTCCTCTGCAAGACCGTAGAAAAAATGATAAACACGTGCCTTGTCGACTACCTTGATATGCATGCAGGCCTGAACAGCATCCAGTGTGGCAGCCGCAACGCCACTCTACGACGGACCACCTTGTTAGACTGGAATCTGACATTAGACAGGCATTGGTCGTAAGGAAACACGTGGTTACCATATTTTTCGATGTGGAAAAAGCATACGATACTACCTGGAAGTATGGCATCATAAAGGATCTCCACCTCAAAGGGCTGAGATGCCACTTACCACGTTACATTCACCAATTCTTGCAAAACCGCACCTTCAGGGTTATTATGGTCGGCGACACCCTGTCACCATCCTATCCGCAAGAAATGGGCGTCCCCTAAGGAAGCGTCCTCAGTGGCATTCTTTTTATACTCGAAGTCGACCAGATAGCAGACATACTCCCGCACGACGGAAAATTGCTTCCATCACTATACGTGGACGACTTTCAAATAAGCTACAGGCACCCTAGCCTCTTAACAATTCAACAGGAACTCCAGAAATGTCGAATCTTAGTTGGGAACTGGGCCTCCTTGAACGGATTCCGTTTCTCGCCCTCCGAAACAAAATGCATGCACTTAACTCTCGTGCCCGGCTTACATCTAAAACCAGCCCAAACGCTGAACAACACTCCGCTAGTATACGAGGAATCAATAAAATTCCTCGGTCTTGCGTGGGACCCTAAACTCACATGGCGATCTCATATTACAGCCCTGGAGACTCGCTGCAAAAAGGCAACCGGACTTATCCTCTCTGTAACATCCTTGAAATTCGGAACTGATATGGACACCGGCATGACGTTATTCAGAACAATAGTACGCGAGCAATTGTTTACGGTTCAGCAGCCCAAAACACCCTTGAACCTCTCTCCATCATCGTAAATAACGCCCTGCGTATCACAACCGGTGCGTTCTGTTCCACATCCATCGAATCCCAAAACGTGCTTGCTAACGAGGTCCTCTTCCGCTCCGGATAGACAAACTCTCACTACAGGACTATTTCAAGACAAGGAGCTACATCAATAGCCCAGAACTCAGTGACGTCACCAACATTCATGATAAACGCCTCTTAGCGGCTAAGAAGAACATATGCCCACCCTTTTCTCTACTTGTGGACAACTTACTGACCTCGCTGAACACCAGTCGCAAAACAATCAAGCCTCCACTCTCCTATCGAATTCTTCAAATCAACACACCAACGTGGATGATCAGCCCACCACTGGTCCACCTGGATTTGCAAACGTACCCCAAAGCAACAACCCCAACCAACACGTACCGCCGAGAATTCTCACGACTACTTGGAGAACAGTACTCTGAGCACCGCCATATATACACTGACTGCTCCAAAACATCGGACGGAGTGGGAGCTGCCGTCGTAGGCGAAGGAGCCTCGCGTTCGGCCACCCTACCCCAAGAGGCCTTTGCATTCTCTGCAGAGCTGCACGCACTCGAATTGAACATCTCCATTACAAAAAGTGTCTGCCTCCCCAAATATGTTTTATTTTCAGACAGTCTGAGTGTTCTAACCCAGCTAAAAACTTTGCACTTTGATCACCCTGCCCTTTGAAAAACGCAACACGATTTTTTCACGATGTCTGAGACGAGCCAAGCAGTCGCGTTCTGCTGGATCCCTGGACACGTGAGAATAAGAGGAAACGAGCGCGCAGATTCCCTCGCTAAACGGGTGTCTATCCAGCAAGAACAATTCATCTCCATACATTACCGAGACTGGTTCCTAGTCATCAACTCGCGTATAAAATCACGATGGAACGATTATTGGCAACATAGTGGACAAGAATGCTTGCAGTTAAACCATCCGTGGGAGAGTGGGACGCCAGGTTTTCTGATAGCGGAGACCAAGTGTTCATTAACCGTCTATGCACGGGACACACGTGGATAACCCACAATCACCTAATGGACCTAGACACGGGACCGGATGCACCACCATGCCCCTATTTAATTATGAATTGTGATGCACTCGCAGCAGCCCGACGAGCCTTCTTGAGCCCCCCCGTGCAACCTACAACGCCTGCTCACAGAAACAAAACCCCCAAAAAACTGATCGCTTGCGGAAAACACACCGGACTATATGAAGCTGTGTGAAAGTAACGAAGTTTGAATCATCTCTGATCCTGAACTCGCTGTCCTCCCTGCATATTAATTGTGAATTTCAACTTAACATAGTGCACGAAGCTGTGCAGAAACAACAAATCATCGTGCCTTACGTGGGAGCACTCAGTGACTGCACGTAGGAGCTCCGGTGGAAAACAGGAAAAACTACTACTACGGAAAAGTTATTGGCTTACACTGTGCCCTTGATTTTTCAGTAAAATCATGCATCAAACATCACATCAAATGTTTTGGACCCTGATTCTCCCCAATAAATGTATCCATTCTTTTGCCTGTTGTAACGCTCAATCAAAATTCAAGACTCATTTTAAAGTTATGACGTTCTTTTGTAAATTTTATAGCATTTGTTGGGCACTTCAATGGTATTTAGATTTTTTTCATTCTGTCTTCTCATATAAAGATTATAATGCCAGACATTGCATGATGGGAAAGATATTGCAGAGAATACTATTTTATGGAGTGTTTTTTCCTAAAGTCAAATATTTTAAGTAAAAAATAGTTATGAATACAAAATTGGGCTACTCTTACAGTTATCAAGTTTTCATGATGCGCAAATAAATATTGGATGTGCAAATAAGTATAATCATATTTTATTTGATTATTCTTTTCTCCAACAGTTTTGAAAGTGACATCACATAAAATATTGTTTGAGAGCTCTTGTAGGTTACTATAATAAATGAAAAGTTCCATTCAAATTTTGAAATACAAAAATAATAAAATTAATGTAAAGTTGTCCCTCCAACATTTTTGAAGAAATCATGCTCTAGTAATCATGTCATACTGTATTTTGTTTTGCAGAGTAGCTACTTTAATGACATGAAGCAGTCTTTTCTATGCTCAATTTTTTTAACATACTTTGATAGATTTTCCCTTGGATATTATTCATTATATTATTGAGCCCTACAGGTTTGAAGGAATATTGACATCCAATACGTCTTTGAAAAAGTATTAAGAAACAATTTCTGTATAAATTATTTTTTTTGTTGCTACTGTAGGTGTGAACAATCGGATTGGTACCTGGCGGAAAATTTGTTCTTTAAAATTATATTTGATTCCTAATTGTTATTACATGTTCTCAACAAATCATGTTTATTTTTACAAGCAGCAGACAATGCTGGGAGACATGATTGTTTCACTTGTGGACGAAGAAATGTTATTACAATGTTTTTCTCCCTCAGAACTATGAAGGTTACCTGGACACCTGGAATGTGTGTTCCCTCTTCCTGGGCGTGGGTAACCTGCTAGTGTGGTTCGGGTGCCTCCGATATCTTGGATTTTTCCAAACCTACAACGTGAGTGGAAGGGCATTTATTGAAATGAAGACCGAATGCTGGAGTAGCCATTGTAACTAGAAACATGTTGAATAATTTTATGAAGCAGAGTGGTAGCAAAATTTCTGTTGCTGGAAGCAAATGGAAATCAAAATAGTATCCATCTTTCTAGAGCAGCAGGTAAAAAATATTTTGAACATTTATAATCACAACCCAAAATATGTTATTTGATATTTTATTTGATCACTCATGAAATTGGCATCAAAAGTAAGACAAATGTCTTGTGAACAAAGATACATACTAGGTTGACTATATTGTATCCACTGAAGGTTGTTTGTAACGTCACATGTGTCTCAATATGGATGTAACAACTTAGCAATCTAAGAATGTGCCCTTCATTTATGTTCTAACAAAAAAATCAAAACGCTTAGCAATTTACAATGGGTATTAACTAAATGTATTAGCTACATTATTAGCCAATCAGTTTTTATCAATCAGGAGTTTTGTAATCAACATTCTTATAAAATACTGGTAAAAGAGAAGATAATTCTAGGAAATGATGTTAATGGATTTTTTTTTCTATGCTACCTTTCCATTCCTATTGGTTTATTTTACTAATTTCTTTTTAGGTACTTATACTGACCTTGAAAAAGTGTCTACCCAACGTGTTACGCTATTCCATCTGCATCCTGATGCTGTTTGCTGGATACTGCTTCTGTGGCTGGCTCATCCTCAGCCCCTACCACATCAAGGTAGGCTCACAGTGCTGCCCTCAACCTCATATTGACAGCTTCTGTGGCTGGCTCATCCTCAGCCCCTACCACATCAAGGTAGGCTCACAGTGCTGCCCTCAACCTCATAGTGACAGCTTCTGTGGCTGGCTCATCCTCAGCCCCTACCACACCAAGGTAGGCTCACAGTGCTGCCCTCAATGACAGCTTCTGTGCCTGGCTCGTTCTTTCTAATCGTATCCAAGCAAGTATCCAATCCTAACCCATAAAGATCGGGTCACTCTGCTACCCTACTTGTCATAGTGTTCCTATGGTCCTCATCCACAGTCTTTAATGCACTTACTTTAGGAGCAGTTACTTGCAATTTCTCCTAATATCTTGTTACCAACTCATTTCGTCTCCCATCCCCAGAAGTGAGACATTGTTTCACAAAGTGCCGTGGTTTCTTCTCCTGAATGCTGCATGTTATATGTCATTCAAAAGAGTTTTGGACCTTGATTCCAAGAAAGTACATGTCCATCCCTATAATGTAGCTAACGCTTGGACAAAGAATCTGAACTGCCCCTTCAGTTTGAATATTTTCATGACTTTCAGTTCATCATTTGAAATATCTTCTGAAATTGCTACTAAAATGAAGTGCATATTTTTTTCAAAATTTGAAATATGAATTAGTTTTTTTTGGATTAAAGAAAGGTTTTCTTTGTTCACTGTTTAGGTTTTATCAATTATGAATGAAATTTTCTGTTTCATGACTCAAATGAAAGAAAACTATCGAACTCAGTTTCAAGTTGACTTTTTGTTTTAATTTGTATTCAAGTTTTCCCAGCTCTGAACTTAGCAGTCTTCCAAGGAACAAAGACTCAATGGTACTAGAAAGCCTTTTCACTCTAATCTTACCTTTAAACCTCGTACAAGAGCAAACAGACTCTTTGGCACTAGAGACCCTTTTCACTCTAATCTTGCCTTTAAACCTTGTACAAGAGCGAACAAAGATTCTATGACACTAGAGAGCCTTTTCACTCTAATCTTACCTTTGAACCTTGTACGAGAGCAAACAAAGACTCTATGGCACTAGAGACCCTTTTCACTCTAATCTTACCTTTAAACCTTGTACAAGAGCGAGACTCTAATCTTACCTTTAAACCTTGTACAAGTGCAAGCATAGGCTCAATGGCACTAGAGAGCCTTTTCACTCTAATCTTACCTTTAAACCTTGTGCAAGAGCACACAAAGACTCTATGGCACTAGAGAGCCTTTTCACTCTAATCTTACCTTTGAACCTTGTACAAGAGCAAGTTTTCAAAATGCTGAGGATTTGAACAAAAAAAGGATTTTAATTCTCTATAGCATCAATTGCATACCAGCATCATACCTAGTGCACCTAATCGTCTTCTTTGGGAATTAGTTTTATGTGTTCCAAAATTAAACTCAGAATAATTCCATGTGCAGGTCTTGTTCTTCACACCTTGTACCTGGCATTTTATTTGCAGGTCGTGTTCTTCACACCTTGTACCCAACACTTAATTAAATACTACAGATTCGTTACTAATCTTCAGATTTTGACGCTTTATGGCTTGAAGCAAAGAATTAAACCACACACAGAGCTTAGCATCGTTTTTTTTTGTAGATATTCATAATCGTTTTTTCAAAATTGAGCTTTTAACTTTGCTGTTTTTCTGCACACTTCGGAAACTGCTCCTCTGGTGGTTCTTCATCATAGAAATGAATGTGTTTCTATTTAAACTTGCATTTCAGTATTTTGGTTTGCAAATTAAATAACAGCACTATACACAGCTCCACATTGACTTTTCTAATGGTGTATTTTTTTTCAATAATCAACCACTGAACTCCTATACAAAAGTGATACTTCAAATTGTCGCGAAATTTTATTTTAACTGTTTGGTCTAGTACAGAAATTCTGTTTGGCCTATGACTCGCTGTTGGTGGTTGAATATTTCGATAATAGAAGTTGTATAATATTATGAATTTTTTTTAATATGACTGGTCCCCCATTCAACACTTGTATAATTATCATACCAAGCAATAAATAATTTGACTGTTTTGTTCTGTACTCCATTGAAATTAAGATTTTTTTTATCTAGATTCCAAATCTTGAACCTTTTAAAGGGATTTCCCACAAACAATTTTTTTAAACACCTTGTCTAAGAGTTTTTTGGGAGGATATAAACGTGTTGTAAATCATAACAAAGGTTTCTCTGAGAAGGTTTTTCTTGAGCAGCCATGTAAGGGCAGAAGTGCTGATCTCACCCAGGCCAGTCGACATGTTTGTTGCAGCACAACACAACTTTCTGACGCAGTCGTCTATAGCTCGAACGTCAAACCATATGATGCTGGGATACGAGATCGTCCCGCTGTGTTGGACGATGTCTAGTTGCTTTTACTTTTACAAATGTCCCTCAGAGCTTATTGACTTGACTGGGCGCACTCAAGATATGATCAAACTGTCACCATAACTTGTTCCTTTACAAACATGCACCAGATCATAGCTATTACATGTTATCATCAAGTATTGGCACCAAGTTGCATGCTCTTGAGCCACGGTGCAGTGCCTTGGGCTATTTTGCTGCTACATGTAGGTCGATTTCTCAAAGGCATTTGATGTGGTGAGTCATGCTGTGCTCCTGTCCAAATTGGAATCCTTAGGCGTTTGTAATTTTTTGCTAGCCTGGATCTCTGCGTTCCTCTCTGGCAGAGTGATGAGCGTTTGTGTGAATGGCAGCGTGAGCAGCCCAGTTGCTGTGACCAGTGGTGTGCCTCAGGGTTCTGTCCTTGGGCCGCTGTTGTTCCTGATTTATATTAATCACATCTCTAGTGGTCTCTCATGCAAGTTCAAGGCATTTGCTGATGACTACAAGTTGTACTTGAGATACTCGCGCAAGGACACTGAGTCTGCCGCTCAAGGTGTCCAATCACTGCAAAATGGGTTGGATACAGTTGACTCCGTTGCACGGTCATGGAACCTTGGACTGAATCCAGATAAGTGTGTTGTGCTGCGTTTTTTAGAGGTCGTATTGATTTTGATGCTTTGGTTCCAGCTAACCAGTACATCCTGCAGGGCAGAGTGTTGAATTTTGTTCCTACACACAGAGACTTGGGCGTCAATGTAGA